>JALBCR010002383.1:642500-740000 GCA_030710515.1 Abscondita cerata | reverse complement strand
AACTCAGCTTCTACCAGCTCTTTGTACGCAAATGACAAATTTCGCGGTTTAAAGAATTTTGGTGTCCTAAACCACTTTCAAATAAATCGGAATGTGAATCTAACAAACTATCTAAGTCATTCTGAGCCGGAATCATTGTAAACATGTTATTAAAAATTTCTGTTCCTGCCCATGCTAAAATATCCCTACCTAATAATGGTGGGCCACCCTTCTCAATTACTAATATATCTACTACATTACACTTATTATTTATTGTTACATTCACCACCATTTTCCCTTTTGGAATAATATTGGTGTCATTATATGATTTTAGTACTACATTTGTCTCTTCTAACTTTATGCCTACAAACAATTTTTATATAAATCAAATGAAACTGCAGAAATTGCAGAGCCTGTGTCAATTTCCATCTCTAAGGGAACATTATTTATAAAATTTTTACTCTAAAGCTATTGCTGCTACTGTTATCTAATTTATATAAAGACTTCTCAACTATATCAGAGTTATCACTTTCAATCTCGCTTTCGTTATTTTCAACACTTACAAAATTTTGTTTTTTGTTACTGTACAAACTGCAGTGGCATGACCCACTTTGTAACAATTTTTACATTTAAAACTCTTAAATCTACAAATACTAAAATTATGGTTACTCTTACCACATGCAAAACATTTCAACTCATGTCTAATCGGACGTCTACCTTCGTTTCTTGAGAATCCCCGGTAAGGTTTGAGTAACGGTAACCCTGCTGCTCCTGAAGTGATACCTTGTGTCAAATTCTTCTTTATTGTAAAGACGTGGTTGTTCCCCATGCTTAGTTTAAATGATGCATCCTTCTGTGATGCTGTCTGGAACAACTCTACCAGTTTCTTCTTCGAAGGATCTTCTTCCGTCATTCTATCCAAAATTTTTCCTTCTATCATCCCTGTCACGAACTTGTCTTTTAAAATATCTTCCAAATTTGTTTTAAAAGAACCATTGACTGCGAGCTTCTTAATTCGAGCATACCATTCGTTAATTGTCTCGTGCAAATTCTGCTCTGCTTTATAAAATATTCTTCTTTCGTTGAATGTAGATACCACCTTTGAATATTGTGTGCTTAACAATTTGCACAACTCTTCATATGTTTTAGTGTCGGGTGCCTCTGGATCACATAAATCTCGTACTGTTGTGTATACTGGATTACTTAACGCCGTAATTAAAATTGCCACTTGTTTCTCCTTATTAATACTGTTGGCTTTCAAAAATTGATTTAATTGATTTAAATGAATAATTAATAAACTTACAAATGTTTATTGAGCGTACATTAAGATGGATTACATTGGAGTGACCTCCTTTAACATTTCGTGGTTTCACTACCTCCTTTCGGCTGTGTCTCAAGTACATACATCACAAAACTCAACAGAGACTCAAAAGGATCGTGGGAATATTTGTGTGGTGGTTTATGCTTTGTTGCTTACTATTTCAAAGATGCTTCTTAAAATAAACATAATCAACAATATTTAAAATGGGCGCCAGTTTATTTTCTTTCAAGGTAGGTAAAACAAACAAAACCTTCAAGGTAAAAAAACTATAATAAACAAAATTAAATTTGACAATAAACAAATTCACGGACAGCATAGTTTGGAACAAACTGTGGTCTTTCCCGTACTTCATTTAATTTGCCGGAATACCATGCTCAATTTTCGGTGTTCTCAGTGTCGATGGCTTCCTGTATTAACCAAATCTCGCAGTTTCGGATTCAAAGGCTGATGTCGTTGCTTAATTGGAACGTTGGTACGGGTAGGTATTTGGTGCTGTACCTGATGCGTAGGTACTCGTACCTTTTCCAACTTGAGTTTTTTGTCCAAGAAGAAGTTCAATCGTTGATCAATAAGCAAGTTGTCATCCTGCACCACGGACGTCTCCTGAGGGGGTTTGGTTTCCCTAAGTTGACGGAGACGCGCCGATTTTCTAAGAAAACCAGGCCAGAGTAAAAGTTCATATGCAACTTTACTCGACTTAGAAAATCCATTCCTAGTAGACAGTGATAGGACATTCCCGATAACACATTGAAAGTGTGGACGACTCGGTGATCGAGGATACCCACGGTGGTGGTGATGAGCCCGGGAATGGGTACCTCTCTACCATCCAAAACTCTAGTGGAACGGCCGACGGTTGAAGTCATCTTAATCCCTACATGATTACAAATCTCTATCGCCTTGTCGCCGAGAAAGGAGGTAACTGTTCCCGTGTCTACTAGAGCTATCAACGTCTGGTTACCTATCTGGATGTGAATACGCGAGCGGTTATCCCGGCGGTGGAAAGTTTGAAGTTGGTCCGAGTGGCGCAGACCTCCTCGCTGCTGCGCTCCTTGTATGTTTCCCGGTGTCTGACAGTGGCAATCCCTAGTCAAAGTATTCAGTTTTTCGCATTGGGAACAGAATAGTATTTGACGGTTTTTACAATAGTCTCGGTAATGTCCGGTCTGGCCACACCTCCAACAAAAGTTAGGATTGTCAACGGAGACAGGTTCCGTCGGCGGGTGTTCAACGATCGCGGTCCTGGGTGGCAATGAGGGTAAACGATGAACGTTGGAAGTTCTTCGAGGTTCGAAAGACGGTGGAGGTGTCCGGGTGACGGTAGGCATTTCGGTGCGGAGTGATGGCGGATCGGTGGTTTGGATACTTTCATATTCTTTGACGAGGTTCATTAAATCGGTCACCTTTACAATATCATTGCGCCGAATGTATAATCGGTATTCGGGCAATAAATTGCGGTGTAACCAGTATATTTCCTGTTCTTCGGTGAAGCTGCCATGTCGTCGCATCAACGTGTGCAGACTAATCAAGTAGCTCATACCTGATTCGCCTCTTCGTTGTGATTGGCGACTAATTTCGGCTTTTAAGTTGATCTGGTAGTCTGCTGGAAGGAAGAACAGTCGAAAATCCCGGTTAAAATCTTGCCAGCAACTCCAATTTTTTTTTGCTGTTTTGGTACCATAGGAGAGCGTTGTCGGTAAGAATTTCTGGGAGTACTGGTAAGAGTATGTCTGGAGTTAAATCATGTAGCTAGCAAGCTTCGTCTAGACGCTCCAAGACGGTTACGGGATCACTTCTTTCGTTAAAGCTAAGCTTCCACTTGTGTATCTTCGCTTGTTCTAGGCGACGACAGTTATCAGAAGGGTTTGGCGGCGTTGCGGTGGCAATGGCAGTAGCAGAAGCTTGTCGTTTGGGGTTGGCGGGTGGCTGCGGTGATCGTTTCCCTAAAAGGATAAAGCCGACAAGCTCTCGTCGCATTTCATCTACCTTACCAAACGGCCTTAATCCAAATTGTGCCATTTCTGCAGTTAACTGGTCCTTCTTTAGGTTATAGAAACAACCTACTCGGGGATCAGCGGCTTCTAACTCCACGTTGTCCTCTTTTCCTTCGGAACCGTTTGGTAGCTTCGGTGTCTTTGAAGTGGCCATGAGTAATTACTTTAGTTCTGGGGCAATTTGTAGAGGCTGGCTAATATCGGATCGGATCAGAAATGGTGGGGGTCGGTTCTTCGGAGACGGTATAATTCGAGGTGCGTAGTATATACTTGACGGTATCTTTAACGGTAATGGTTTTAGAACGGATTGTATAGGTCGGAAAAGTTCGAAACGGTTCGGAAGTAGTCGGTTTGGAGGTTCGGCAAACGGAGTATTATAGAAAAAGTAGTCACTTGGCGGTATCCACAGCGAAAACGGTTATCGGACGGTATAGACAGTTCGGTGGTTGACAGATCAACTCGGAAATAATCGGATCAACTTCCTTAATGTCGATTTAGTCGACAAAGACACTTCGTTTTCTTCTAACAGCTTCAGTTCAACTTCGGGTATTTTCGGGTAAGTTCTGGTAATTCCGAAACTCGTCAAGCAGGAGTCTCTGGTAAGCTAAAAACAAGATTACGGATTCTTGTATTTCGGATTTAGACGATCGGTCCCTGCTCGGGCGCCATTTGTGACGCTTGCTTCCTAATTCGGTTTAGTTCCTGTAAATAATAAAAGTGTACGGATTTGATGAGAGGTTTACTCTCCGTTTGCTTGTCGGGCAGCTACAGTGGAGATTAAAAATTACAGTGTCCTGGTCGTCTAACGGGAAGCAGTTCGAAAAAATAAAGAGAATGCACTAGAACTCAAGACTTCTTTATTTAACACGATACAAGATACTATTAGTTTCACAAACACAGGACAGCATTTATTAAAGTAAAGCACACCATGCAACCCAAAAGCAGTCAGCAGATTTGACAGTTACAGGGGTAAGGGTTTCGGTAATGTAAACAAAGCGGCGGTTAATTTAGGGACGAGGGTAGCGGTATATAAACAGAACGGCGGTCTGTTAAAGAATGCGGTAGGTAGTGGGAGTGACCGAGTCGACATACAAAAATGCGCTATATCGAACCGGGCAACGGCGGATCAAGGCGCGAAAATGTAGGAAAATGAAGAGGAATGACCAAGTTGACACACGAAAATGCGCTATGCCAACTTGGACAACTGTTTGAGTGGTGTACTTAAGGCGCGAAAATGCGTCACTCCAAATCCAATACACGGATAGGGAAAAGGATTATTAAGGTAACATAAAGCCAAAGCTGTATCTTTGGCGGTTAAATTGGAGAAACGAACTTACTCAGTATTAGGCGCAGGACCAGGCGGAACAGAGGGTCAACCATTGACTTCGGTGAGTTTGGTCACCGGGTGAGAAAAGTCACGTGAAATTTCTCAGTCATTTTTAGAAAGGGCTACTATTGACACCGCGTTAGATGACAAAAGTCACCGGTGAGTTTTGTCACGAGTTAGATCTAGCAACATTGTACCTTCGTGCTAGTTGCTTAGCAACAGTGTCATGTAAACGTCAGTTAGTTTTAAATTCAAGCTGTCGCTTTAAAAGTACAAATAAAAATGAAAATTTCTGAAAAACAAAAAGTCATTCTGATAGAATGTTTACAAAATCACCTGGAATTAATTATGGGGAAATTTTCTAGTACTTTTACAAAAAAAGACGGCGAAACAATATGGCAAAATGTTTCCGAAACTTTAAATAGCACTATAGGGCCATAAAAGGATTGGACAGCATGGAGAAACGTAATTTTGTCTTTGCTACCCCATTTGAAAGATTTTTGTTGCTAATATTATTTATTGGGAAAGAACATTATCCCAGTCAACAAACATAACCTTAAATTTGTTTCGAAAAATTTGATTTTTTCAAAAAATAAGTCTAATTTTGTCAGTATGTATACTTAAGCATTATTCTTATTAATTTAAGCCCCTGGTTCATTTCATTCCAAAATATAGGGTATATTAATTAAAATAACGAACACTTTAAAATAATCTTTTATTTGAATTCAACAGACATGACAAGATTTACGTGGCCGAACTAAAGAAAAAGCCGCTGCGAATAACAGAGAAGCAAATAAAACGGGTGGTGGATTGGATAATTTTCAACCCTTGGTCAAGGTTGAAGAAAATATTGTAGCAATATTGTCACCAGCTGCAATACAAAGGGTGCAAATACCGACCCCACAAGTAACATTTTTGAGTCCCTCCATCTCTCATGCCCAGTTCCTGTGGTTCAACCAAAACTGTCTATTCACCAGCAGAGTTCGCTATACGAAGAACTCCTCGAACATCAAAAATCCCACCAAAAATATTATTGAAAAAAACTGCAAAAGTATCATATGCTAAACACTCAAAATGTTTACAAATAAAACGCAGTGCTGCTAAGACCTACAATTTGAACACATAAATTGAAAACGGACAAAATTATTTGTTATTAGTTACTCGAGTATGAATGGACAAATCACTGGGTCTTCTTTTTGGACGCATGTAAGATTCAACAAGATCCACAATAAAATTAAATAAGTCTTTGGACACCCGAAAGAGTTTGATAAACTGATTGTTTGGCAATCTTCTGTCTACTGTTTGCCCAAAGCTGTATGCAACTTATTGCACACTTAACAGTTTATTGAGTGCATAACTAATTGTAAAGGTCCGAAGAGAACACAAAAAGAAGTTGTTATTTTCGAATTTTGTTCCATATTTAATAAAAGTGAACCGAAAATATGAAACATTAACTGTTTTAAATTGATTATGTTATTATATTATTACTTGCAGCCCGCCTTAATCTGTTATTTCGATTTAATTTACTTCAAATGTCAAATCTCACTTAAAATGAAGCGCTCGAAAAAACTCACTAGTTTTCGATCGAGTTTTGTCACCGGTGCCAAAGTCACTTCAGCGTTTTTCGACTTCTCACTGAAATGACGTCATCTTGGTGACAAAACTCACCGGTGAGAACAGTCGCCGGAGTCGGTGGTAGACCCCCTGGAAATTATTTACATTTAATCCACTTAGTAGCTACAGTTATTTTTTTAGAACCAATCAGAAAACTTGGTTCCTATATGTACCTGAGCAGTTATAAATGAAAGCTATGTAAATATACAATAAGTACTACAGTTTTTTTTTAATTATAAGAAAATAATATATTATGCTACTAGGAGTAGAACGCATTCTTTTTGTGTTGAGCGAAGGTATTGCGGCCGAAGCGCAGCTGAGGCCGCAAAATACTTTGCGAAACACAAAAGGCGTTCGACTCCGTGTAGCATATACTATTTTTCTTCAAGCGTAAAAAACCAAATTCTTGAAGTAATTGAGGTGGTTTTAGAATGAATAGGCAACAGCGTTAACTCAACTTTACAACTGTCAAACATGACTGTCAAACAACATTATTTTTGTTGTGTGTATTAACACAGTTTGTAAAAGGAAAATTTTTGTATTAATTTGTAGAGTAAGAAAGAAAGCTATAATTATTTAACAATACAACAATAATAATAATTAACTCTTATTTCAGATGAAAACTTAAAACAAACATTCTTTTGTAGTAACTATATAGTGGAAAAAATACCTATTTCTTATTTATAGTAATATTAAAGGTACAATTTTGTAATGTCGAGTTAATAATATTTAATCCACTACTTGCTGTTTTAGAACTGACATTGACGTCATTATAGTCGTGATGGATTTCATATTCACTTGACTGGGATATGCTCGATGTTGCGGTGGAAGTACTAGGCCTGTTAAGATCACCTGATGTTACGGTAGATGTGTTACCTTCATCGCACCCTAATATTCTATTGGCAATTTCACGTTTGTTTGAAAGGGAGTCTTCGATGTATCCCTCAGCTACATTGTTAGATTTCCATCCACCGTGTCTTTTAGAGTGGTAATGTCTCCACCATTGTCAACTAACAATGTAGCTGAGGTTCGTCGCAGTGTATGACCAGTGTATTCCTCTGGATTAGGTAGTTTTAAAAAGTTGCCACTTGTTTTGGTATACCTGAAATTTTATGTATCCCCATAACGACACGGTGGCATCTACCATTTTGGTATTTTAAAAGAATCTTGTTATGTTGATGTCATTAGGTCGAAGTGTCATATATTGTCTACATAAATTTAAATAAAAATCTCCAACTATGGTAAATGTCCGTGACTTATTCGTTTTAGTATTAGGAATTTTTACTAGTATTATACGTTCCAGGTCTTCGATATCCTGTATTCTTAAATTGACTAGTTCGTCGCAACGACATGCCCCACTAACTCCGAATATTAATACGATCTAAGAAAATAGTATCTACTTTAGCGATTGAAAAAGTTATATTTGAAATTACCTTCATGGCCAAATATTCATTGTTTGGCGCATTTTGTAAAAGTTATTAAAATGTTCTTTTGAGAAAACTTTTGCTTTTTTGGTTGATACCCATCAGCTTGGCGCTTCAAGAAGGAAATTAATTTTGCGTAATTTTTAAGTTTATGTCATGTTTAATATTTAATTGGCACTTTAGCATGGAATATTGTGCCCATAATGACGAACTTTTCATAGTTTCCGCCAAATGGGAAAAATACGCTAACATAACATTTTCTGTGTAATTGATTATATTATTTTCTTGCGCCCATTTCAAAAATTTATTGTAAGCAAAATCATATATTTTGCGCGATTTGTTGGGGATCAAATTTTCAACTAAGGCATCGGCGATTTGTTTTATTTTAGGTGGAGTTCCTTCAATTTGCGACATTTTTAAAAGTTTAAATTTTAAATGGCGTTTCTGCTTAAAAAGTGCTAATACCTCTACCGGCAAACTAAGTTACTAATTGAGCGTAAAATAATAATATTATTGTACGCCGTAAAATAATGTAGTCGTTCTATATATTCAATGCGGTATAGTAAAATTCATATTTTAGCACGCTTGAAGAAAAAACTAATTTAATTAATATTTTATTTTAATAGTGTAAATAAATATTAGTAATCAATTTAAAAATTGAAATTTAATTGTTAGTAAACTTGAATTTTGATATTTGTATGCCCCATCGACTCCATCTTAGGTCACGTGTTCTGGATTGCTCTATAAACAAGAGAGGTTATGGTTAAGCTATGCTTCCCTCACCACACTCTATTTTTTCGAATGTAATTGCTTCAATAGTTTAAACCAACACGAAAATAGTTCAAATATATTTATTTTTGACGTCATAAGTTCGATAACAAAATACCTTTTAAACCAATTTCAACTTTATTGCAACGCAAAAAAACGGCTTTTATTTTTTTTTGTACGTATATATATATACGGTCACAGAATTTATTAATTACAAACAAATAATATATTAACATTTTTTTTTAAGAGTAAGAAATTGGTTTACAACCTGCAACCGTAATTATTTGGTTTCAAAACCTAATGTAAAGATTATGTGCTCTACATTTTGAAGACAAAATGTACTCGAATGATTCTTCTTCCTTCTGCGATATCAACTATATTTCCCCATTTTCAGGTAAAATGTATCAAATAAAATTTTTAAATGAGATGATAATTTTTTTCAAAATTTAATTCTGATAAATGACAAGAGTGAAAATATAACAACCCGAAAATTTAAAATTGTTAAATAATAAAAAAAAATTAAAAAAAAAAAAAAATAATTTACAAAGTTAAATTTTGTTAATTTGAGGCACAAATTAAAAAAACAATTTTTTTTCATTTTTTTTTTAACTTTATTGTTAGATTTTAATTAGAATAAATTCCATTGGGGGGGGGTGGGGTTTTTGGTTGTTATTTTATTTTTGTTGGGTTGTTTTTTTTTTTTTTTTTTTGTTTTGTGTGTTTTTCTTTTATTGTTTTTTGAAAAAAAAATTTTTTTTTGTTTTTAATTTTTTTTTTTTTTAAAAGTTTTTGTTTTTTAAAGTTTTTTTTTTATTTTTTTTTTTTTTTTTTTTTGTTTAAATTATTTTTTAATTTATTTTTTTTTTTTATAAAAAATTTATTTATTTAATTTTTTATTTTTAGAGGTTGCTGTCAAAATCTAGAAAATAAAAAAAATTAAAAAAAATTATTTATTTTTAAAAAGAGAAAAATTTTTTTTTTTTTTTTAAGTTTTTTTTTTTTTTTTTCTCGTTTTTTTTTTTTTTTTAATTTTTTTTGTTTTTTAGTGTTTTTTTTTTTTTAAATGATGAGGTTTTTTTTTTTTTTTTTTATTTTAATATTAAATAAAATTAAGTACCTTTTTTTAATTGTTTTTAAAAAAAATATTTTTTTTTTTTTTTTTTAGTTTAAAAAAAAAAAATTTTTTGTCTTTTCCTGTATTTAAATAATATGTTTTTTTGTCGCTTGAAGAAAAACATTATTTAACACTTTACGAGAATCATAATTTGAATATTTAATGACTAGACGACGTTTCAATCAAGATTGTTTGGAGAATTTCTTTGGAAGCGTAAGACAGCAGGCTGGTAATTGTATAAATCCAACATCCATTTAATTTCACAGAGCATTCAGAAAATTGTTTTGCCAAAATTATTTTCACAATGGTAACGGTAACTGTTCCAATGATTTTGATTATTTGTTAACAAAATTAACCAACACAGTTTGTAATAATGATGATACCATGCAGGAGGCTAGACTTATTAACTATGAAGCCGCTATAACAATTACTACCGTAATGAAGACATGCCCTCACAGAACGGTTTTAGTTATGTCTGTGGATATTTGATTATGAAAGTGTTTTCTGTTTATTCATGCAATGTTTGCGTACAACTTTCCAACATTGATAATTTAGAACCGCATATTAATTTATTTTAAAGCATTTGATACAAAAATATCAACTTATGGTAGTTTAAAAGCTCTCAGTGATTCGTTTTTACAATATATTTATAAACTCGAAAAAAATTTTTTTATTAATTTTGAAAAGTTTGTTACCAGAAGGGAGTTAGTAAAAGTTACTTTGAAATTTTAAAAACTATTAATTTTAATAATGAGTGTCCCAATTTTGATAGAATTTATTTAATTAAATTATTTATAAGATTTAGAATGTTTTTTTATTAAAATTTGATAACAGGAAGTTATCTAATCCAAACTCTAAATTGAAAAAAAAATAGAAAAATGTATGACGTGATTAATATAATATCTTTGTTTTACTTCACTTTTACTTTGTTTAAATAATAAAATATGTGTGTTATTATTAATCTTATACATTTGTCTTCTTTTTTTAAATCATAAAATATGCATGTATTTGTAGAAATAATGTATGGCATTTTCAATCTAATACATTTGGTTTACGTTTTTCAAATAATAAAATGGCGGCCCCCCCCCCCCGCGCCCCCCCCCCCCCCCCCCCCCCCCCCCCCCCCCCCCCCCCCCCCCCCCCCCCCCAACCCCCCCCCCCAACCAAAAACCCACCCCCCCCCCCCCCCACCCCCCCCCCCCCCCCCCCCCCCCCCCCCCCCCCCCCTCCTCTCCCCCCAACCCCCCCCCCCCCCCCCCCCCCCACCCCCCCCCCCCCCCTCCCCCAACCCCCCCCCACCCCCCCCCCCCCCCCCCCCCCCCCCCCCCAAACCCCCCAACCCCCCCCCCCAAACAACCCCCCCACCCCCACCCCCAACACTTCCCCCCCAAAAACCCCCCCCACCCCCCCCCCCCCCCCACCAACCCAAAACCCCCCCCCCCCCCCCCCACCCCTCCCTCCCCTTTTTTTTTCCCCCCCCCCCCCCCCCCCCCCCCCCCCCCCCCTTTCTTTCTTTTCCCCCAACCACCCCCCCCCCCAAACCCCCCCCTCCCCCCCCCCTCCCCCCCCCCCCCCCCCCCCCCCCCCCCCCCCCCCCCCCCCCCCCCCCCCCCCCCCCCCCCCCCCCCCCTCCCCCCCCCCCCCCCCCCCCCCCCCCCCCCCCCCCCCCCCCCCCCCCCCCCCCCTATTTGTAAGTTTTTATTTTATTAATACTGACGCCGTTTGGAATGCAAAAATTCATTCGTTAACAGATTGTTTTGCTTTTATAATTTTTCATCAACGTTTCATCTTTAACAAGTTAAATTTACCTCCATAAAGTGGGATTCACACTTATGCATTTCCATGCAGCATTTAAAAGTGCTTGGGAAGATGAATGTTTAGATGCGTGACCTTGAATATGTAGTATTAATTCACACTAGCGCAATTATAAATGCGCGGTGATTTATCTGCCTTGGGATTTTATTTTTCACCAACTACTACAGTTTATATGGTATGTGTATGCCGAATAGGTTATACTGCCAATGTTAAAAATGGATTACGAGGAAATTCTTCTGCTGACTATAATTGGAGCATCAGCGGCTCTTTTATTACCGAGGAAACGGAAATGGTGGGTGAAGCCATGGATACAAAAAAGAAATGATCATCATGGGAATCTTGTACATAATGAACTTGCGGCACTTGATAAAGATAGTTTCGAAAATTTTATAAGAATGAACGTAGATACGTTTGAAGAACTTTTAAATACGATTAAACATCAAATCGAGAAAAAGGACACCAAATTTAGGGATGCCATTTCTCCTAGAGATCGCCTGACGATAACCTTATGTTATCTTGCAACAGGCGAAACATTTAAAAGCCTCTCATATTCTTTTAGAATGGGGCACTCTACTATTTCTAATTTTATACCAGAAGTGTGTTCTGCAATATATACTGCTTTAAGAAATGATTATTTAAAGGCAAGCTGACTAAAATTTAAGTATTTACCCAAATTTTATTACAATGTGATTTTTTTTAGATTCCCGATACAACTTTGGAATGGCTGAAGATAGCTGATGAATTTCAAGCTAGGTGGAATTTGCCCCATGTATTAGGGGCATTGGATGGAAAACACATACTTGTACAAGCTCCTCAAAGAGAAGGCTCAGCATATTTCAATTATAAAGGCTCACATAGTATTGTGCTTTTGGGTTTAGTTGATGCTGACTACAAATTTCTCTATGTTGACTGTGGCAAGAATGGTAGAATTTCTGATGGGGTGTATTTCGAAACAGTACACTTGCGTTGGCCATTGCTACAAATAGGTTAAATTTTCCCCAAGAAACACCTTTACCAGGCCGTACAAAACCTGTACCGTATGTGATTGTAGCAGATGCTGCATTCCCATTATCACAACATATTCTTAAACCTTATCCATTTAGAAACATGACCTGGCCACAACGTATCTTCAATTACTGTCTAAGCAGAGCACGAAGGGTAGTAGAGAATGCTTTTGGGATACTTGTTAATCGGTTTCGGGTATTAATAAACACTATTAATTTACATCCCACCAAAGTCGAAACTATTACATTAGCTTGTGTTGTTTTACACATAATTATAATGTAAGTGAAACTAGTATTGATAAAAGAATTAGATTTTCATATGCTTTAAGCAAGCAAGCTGGTAATAGAAGCAGTCAATCAGCCTTAAATAATAGACAAGAATTTGTGGAATATGTAAATGGTGTAGGTGCTGTTGACTGGCAAAACAATCTTGCATAAACAATGTAATATTATTAGTTATTTTATTCATTATATTCTAAGTAGGTCCTTAATATTACTAGGTATTTACAAATTAATGATTCAATTCTTTTGTTGAGCATCCATAATTGCATTAAAAATGTTTTTTTTTAATTCACAAATTATTTTTTTGTTTTGTAGTTTTCGCATTTCTGTTGCAATGGTACTGAAAATTAATAATAAATAATATGTTGATTGTTGCAGTATTAACAAACCTTGCAAATACATCAAATTCATCCTCTGCGATCTTTGGTTTTTTCTTCCCTCTTCTAAAGATGTAATCGCAGAATTAATTAATGCTGCAATAGAGGCATTTGAATTGCTTCTACTGGGTCGTCTCTTATTAGGATTAGGTGAACAGGCACCATCTGTAGGAGTCGATGAAGCAGATGCCAATTCATCCATTGTGCCCTCAAAAATAATTTCACCTTCCTCCTCCTCCTCCTCCACCTCTTCATATCGCTCAGCTTCAGTTTCAATTATTTGCTTTCAAATAATAATAATAATAATAAAGAAGTACATACAAAAATGGTTATTACTTATCATTGATTCCAAATTTGATTGAGATTGTCGTATAGGATCTCCTTCGCCCAAAAATTGCAACATATCGAAGCACCACAATTTTATCTTATATGCTTCGGCTGGTGCACCACTGACCAAATATTTTTTCAGCATACCTGCTTCTTTCAAATATTGGGTACGAATAACGTGTATTTTTTTAACAATATCAGTGTTTGTAAGACTTTTACATACGTCATATTTTACTTGGAGCTGGTTCCTAATAAAATTAACAGCTTCTGCACGTTTGTTTTTATTTTTATACTCTCTTAGCTTCGTTACGTATAAAATTGGTTGCGCTTCATAAATATTTATTAAATCTTTGGTTAAATCTCTCGTCCAATTAAAAACATTTGCTTTTGCGGAGCAACCTGACATTTAAGTGTTTTCTATAAGCTTTTTGTATATTTTCTTTTTATTTACACCACGTTTAAGGTTATACCATCAACGACCAGTCACAAAAAAGTTGTAGGTAACTTAACAAACGTGAAATTGGTAATATAAAAATTACTAGAAAATCACTAGAAATGCAATATGAAACTGCACAAAAATAGAACAAATTCTAAGTTGAAGCATCACGCATCCTTCATGTTTTGAAGCGGCAACTTTTGTAGTGTGAACGATAAAATGCATGCAATTTGATGCTGCAACACAGATGCATGCATGGAAATGCATAAGTGTGAATCCCACTTAATCATTCCAAAAACATGGCGAAGGTCACTAGTTGTTAACTTCCAAACATCAAACGTGCCGACGCTTCTGGGGAACCCCTATTTTCTGTGGTACGGTTGCGTTTCATTTAACGGCACAATATAAACTTATTTTGAACCATCCTATATACGAATAAGTATTTTTGCAGGTACAACAATCACTACGAAATTTGTAATACAAAACGGATTTTTTGTCTACTTGCATAAACATCATTATTGTTAGATAAATAATTAGTGTATTAATAATGGCAGATACCACAGTGGAATGTAAAAATATAAAAGAAGAAACGGCACTACATTCCGAATGCTACGATTCAATGCAACTTCCTGGGTTGTTAATGTTTCCCATTAAAGCAGTAAGTATCCTATCCTAGTGAATTATTTAAATACACTTGAATTACATTATAGGAATTGAGCATTGATGAAAACCCACTTGCGTACAATGATTGTCTTCAACAATCATTGGTTGATGATGATTTGAAAATAATCAAAGAAGAATCTGTCAAAGTTGATATTAAAAATGAAAATGAAGACATTGTTAAAGAAGAATGTGTATTATTTAACACAGACATATTCACGTGCGTGGAAGAGTTTACAGCATCAGATATGTTATACTACTGCTACCAATGTAATTATACTACAAGCGAAAAACACATATTAACTAATCACATATTTACTCATCTATTTAAATGCAATCTGTGTAGTTATACTACATTTGATAATACCTCATTACAGAGCCATGAAGAAGTACACTTTAATGTAACATCGGAAGAAAATATACTTGAATGTGATATGTGCTACTACAAGTGTCACCACAAAACTAATATGAAGCTCCACATGTACAAACACTCAGGAGTAAAGCCTTTCAGCTGTGACAAGTGCGACTACAGGTGTTCCTCGAAATGTGATTTGATTAAGCACAATAGAAAACACACTAAAGAAAAACCATTTAAGTGTAATGTTTGTGATTATTGCTGTACTCAACCAGGAAACTTGAAAACACATATGTACAAACACTCGGGAGAAAGACCTTTCAGCTGTGATAAGTGCGATTACAGGTGTTACACGAAAAGTGCTTTGATTAACCACAATAAAACACACACTAAAGAAAAACCATTTAAGTGTAATGTTTGTAATTATTGCTCAAATCATGCAGGAAGCTTGAAAACCCACATGTACAGACACTTTGGAGAAATGCCTTTCAGCTGTGATAAGTGCGATTACAGGTGTTCCACGAAAAGTAATTTGATTACGCACAATAGAACACACACTAAAGAAAAACTATTTAAGTGTAATGTTTGTGATTTTTGCTGTAATCAAGCAGGAGGCTTGAAAACCCACATGTACAAACACTCGGGAGAATTGCCTTTCAGCTGTGATAAGTGCAACTACAGGTGTTCCACGAAAAGTAATTTGATTACGCACAATAGAACACACACTAAAGAAAAACCATTTAAGTGTAATGTTTGTGATTATTGCTGTAGTCAAGCAGGAAACTTGAAAACACACATGTACAAACACTTGGGAGAATTGCCTTTCAGCTGTGATAAGTGCGACTACAGGTGTTCCACGAAAAGTAATTTGATTAAGCACAATAGAACACACTCAAGAAAATTCATTTAAGGCTGCATTGTAAAATTTCAAAGTAGTAGTTGCAAAATTTAGAACTTAACTAACAGTGGTACAAACGAACGAGAAATTGGCGAACTTTTCTTAAAAAGCTATAATTTTGGTCTTATTATTTTATTCATTTATGTGAATGCCGATACTTTGGAAACAAAGTATAACCTTGTGCGTATACGCTACATTTAATTATGTTTAATTTTAAATCTAATAAGGGTGGGGGGACAGTGAGGATTTTTCCAATGTCATGGTTGAAAAAAAGCGATGCATGGCGGGCGAATTTACTAGGGAGTACCGGTAAACTTATTGTAGTATTAGCATTGTATTAGTGAGTTCAATTCGAAGTTGTACCTAATAATGTTAAAAGTTCGGAGACATACATAATAAACCTTATTATTTATATGCAAGTGTTTGAATTGACCTGACAAATAAAACAAAGAAGACGTTTTATAACAGTTTATTTATTTAATCGTATGGTACATTTTAAATATTGTATTGTGATGTAAGTGTTATATATGGTGCCCCAGTATAAACCTGTACAGTGTGATGACGAAACCGTGTCCAATTGTGGATTGGTTTGTCTTGGCAAACCATTTACTTCAAGGTTTAAGAAAACCACTAAAACCTAAACATCCCACCCGTACCCACCTTAGTATTTATATGTAATAATATTAACCGAGTGTGTAAACATTATAGAAGGTAAATATATATGCTTTTTAGTTGAACACACAAACCAATAACATTCAAAAAGGAACTTATTCATACAACACAACATTGACAGACTAAAAAAAATAGAGAGGTTGTCACTTCCTACCGCGTATTTTAAAAAGTATTCACGTTGCCAAACTTAAAAAAAAATATTAAACATAATGTTGAAATAATATTCGAACAAAATAAGAACATAAAATATAACAGCGAAGCCATTACATAACGACACATAATAGACTAGTCCAAGCGCCAGTCACGACACAATACGGAAAAAAAAGGTTAAAGAAATAGCACAACAATCTCATCTCCACAGTGTGTTTCCTGTAAAAGTAAAATATCGGCCTAGTGATGTAACAGGACCTATTTTTAAATTGACCGCGTAAAATGTTACCATCTTACAAAAATAAAACCCTAGATGAATTCAACAACTACGTTATGTAAGGACGTCAATACACTGATTTACTTTCGGTGGGAGGAGGAATAAGGTTGGTTCAAAAATAAAAGTCATAATAAAGGTAAACCCACCAAAAAGGATTAATATTTATTTTTCTTACAAAGTTCACCTTTAACCATGCTCGGCGTCGTATCGGTGAAGAAAGAGCATGGGAGAAAACTAAACCGTTTATGCTGTTTCTATCATTGTTTAATCAAATTAGAATTAACATCATAGCAACACAATAAAGCTAAAACTAGTCACACATTGATATTTCAATTGTCGGACTAAAATATCCGGATGCGTCTAGTAAGTCTTAAGACGTTAAAATATTGTTCGATGTTTTGTTAATACAAAACGTTATTCATTAAAGCTTGTGTACCTTTAATGGAAACTCGTTTCCTTTAAATAAATACCGAGTTAATTGGTTCAACGTTTATGTTTTTAAAAAAATAACAGGGAGGCGCACACTCGGAAACTTACTTCGACTCGATATCCACATGTGGCTATTGCTTACTGATAAATAACCAACCTTATAAAATTACGCTACACCTTTACAATACCTTCACTCATAAAAGACATAACCTCGGACAACATCTAAGCAGAACTGAAGAATGTTAGAGTCGGGATGCCACCCGAAGGTACCAATATTAGTATGTGATTGTGAAATTGTGTTGTACATTTTTTCCTAATTATCCGGGAGGGTCTTGAAAACCAGGTCCGGAAACCAAAAGTAGTGATTCTCAGGAACAACATGTTCTTCTTGTTGACCATGGAGTGCTCCATATTTTATATTTGCACCAAAAACCCCTAAAAACACACACGAGAAAACTCTAACGAAAATTGACGTACGTTTTGACGTTTAATTTTTTATATATATATATTTTTCATTGTACCTCTGCCTTTACGAAAATCTGCCTGACAATCTGGTATTAACTTCCTATATCTGCTTTGCTTCTTGTGGATCCATTGTACACCCTCGTTCCTCCAGCTGCTATGCACCCTGAAAAATGTTTTGTGATCAGAGCTTCCACAGTTTCCTAGAAAGTTAATGTTAGGGTGCCATCTTCTTGTTTAAGTGCACCTATATTTTTTTTACCTTTTAATAGAGCCTTCTGCACTATGCTGATATTAGGTGCTTTGTTAAGGTTCTCACTAAACGTTCTCCAAGAGCTTCTCTTCAATTTACGGAGTTTCACATTAAATTCAGTAAGTGCCTTACGGTATTCTTCCCAGTTGTTATTGTTTTTGATTTGTTAAATTCCCTTCTGGCCTTGCTTCACAATTTGCTTAGCTCATTATTCCACCAGGGTACTTTACTTCTAGTTTTTTTGGTTTTGAGGCGACAGTTTATCTCAAAGGCTTCCGTTACGGCCTTCGTTGTGAGGTCAACTGTTCTCTCCAAGTCGTTTATTGACCTTATTTTTGTTGGTACTTCCTTCATGCCGTCATGTAAGTTACTTCTGTATCCTTCCCAATTGGGCTTACTAGGAATCATGTATATTTGGTTTGTCATGCAACAGCCCTCCAGACACTTTCCAGTCACTTATTAGGTTTGCAACTCCCCTAGACACTAAAGTTAAATTAAGAACCTCTTGCCTCATAGAGTTTATTAAAGTTGGGTGATTGCTCTTGTTAGTCGCCACCATGTTAGTAGTAAGTAAGTACTCATAAAGTGACTCACCTCTAGCATTTGTATCGGTGGTCCCCCAAGCAGTGTTATGGGCATTGGCGTCCACTCAAGAATTAGATGTTTCAGTTGGCTTCACAGTAGCTGATGAGTCGTTTCACCGTATTCGGTGGGGCTTTCGGTCCTTCTCCCGGAAAGTATGCTGAGGTAAGAATTATCTCCTTTTTTCCTCCAGGGACGCTTAGCCTTGTCACTATTGTGGCCGTGTTTGCATCTGTGAATTCTGAAAGAATCATGGTATTTGTGAAGGGTTTTGCAGAGTGGTTGAAAGGTGTAACAATCGGTATTGTTAAATATAATTCACGCCAATTTTGGTGATCTTTGAATCATTGATAAAATTGCGGTTTACCGAAAAGAAATCGATTGTTGCATTAGTACATTAGTGGCATTAAATTTATCGCATGTTTAAATTTGTTGAAAGTAGTACTATAAGAGTTGGCAATTTGTTAACGCAAGTATTTCTGTTGGGAACTGCAAATTAATTATTTAATTAAAGAAGAGTTCGAACAGAGAATCTCACAATTGGAGGTAGACGTAAATATCCGGAGCTATGATTAAAAACAAAAGTTGATTTATACTCCGATCGGGGACCTTCCATGAATGGAATCTTTGTTTGTACACATTACAGATGCGCGATCTTATAAAAAGGGTACCGGTAACGACATCTAGAATGTTGAGGTGCTAACATGTGACACGATAATTTGCAGTTTTCCATAAGAAAATTTGCGGTAGTTCTTGAGGAAAGGCGCTAAGCTTTAGAGTGGGAAATACGGAATATATAAATGTTTTACGCGGGATAAAAAAAAAAAGGAGAGGAGGAAAGTTTCTTTTTTTGACGGGCGGAGTTCTCCCTTAAGTTTACGTGCGGAACTTAAGTTCCTTCGGGAAAAAAGTGTGTTATTTCTTCTGATATTTCCTTTTCGAAAGCGGGAAAAATAGTTTTAGTTTTAATAGTTGCGCTTAACAGAAGACGCCGAAAATCTTTGAACGAGATTTGGGAATAATTAGTTTGCGTGCGGGTACAATTGTACGTATGATTTGTTGTGTTGTGACAATTTAATTTTGCAAACGCGGATAAATAATTACGGGCGGAACGTCTTTGTTTTTCTTTTAACTTCTACACGGGCGCGTAGATCTCGCGTGGATTATTCAGATTGGTCTTTTATATTTTATTGTGAGGGTGACATATTAGGATTATTATTATACAATACGATAAGGTAAGAGTAATTTCTTTAATCGCGTCAAAGTCCATAAGCTACGCAATCGTAGTTTTCGGCAATTAACATTGATTTGTATGGTTGTGAGCTGATAGAGAGGAAAATCCAAAAATAAATTAGGTTTAGTTTTCCCCCTTGTTTTTTATTTTTTATCGCAAAGAACTTACACGCATCGGAGTTTCTACTCCATCTTTAAGCCGTGCGAATCACGTTTTCCAAGAAAAGAGACTCCGGGGTGAAAGCCAGTTAGCCGCCGCAAAGGTAGGTGGGAAAAACAGCCCTAAGGCTTGGAATGGTGGCAGCGTACAAATGAAAAAAAAAATATAAAATTTTCCAAGTTCTCGGGGACAGGCAATTTTTTTTTTTTTTTAGCTTCCTAATTTAAAGGATAAAATTAGAAAAGCCGGTTTTCCATTCTACCTAATAAAAACGCCGATTTTTCTTTTCATTTCTTTTCAACTCGCGCGCGCGCAGTTACATTGGTGGCAGCGGTGGGATTTTCTTTGACAGAGATTTCACCTTAGGGATTATTCGATTTGATTATTTTATTTTAATTGCACTTATTGCATTCGGTGTGATTTTCTTTTGTCACATTTGGGATTTCCTTATAATTGTTCTTACGGGATTATTTTAAGGGACTTATTTTTTTAGCGGATTTAATTTAGTTCGCAGATTGCATATTTAATCTGGGATTTATTATTACAGTTGGTGGTCACAGGTGGTCACATATACAGTTGCAGTGGTCACACTTATCATTACAATTGATGAGTTTTTCACATTTGTTGTCGGGATTGATTTTAGTGATAGATTTCGATCAATACTTTTAGAGGTTCGTTTTAGATGACTGCTCTTTAGGGGATTCTTTTAGGGATGGATTGTTTGAGTGAATGTATCTAAATGATTGTTTTAGATGATCAATTTTAGTGATTTCTAGTTTTGATTGACACTAATTCTGTCAATTTCTGAGGATTCTAATGTCCTAATTTTTGATATTGACAGTTCTGAATTTCGATTGAAATTTTCGATTATTAGAGAGTTAGTCATTTACAGATGGGATTATTCGATTGGGAATCGAGTGATTCATTTACTGAATGATTTAATTGTTTAGTGGGAGATTTAGATTGATTGGCAGTCGATCGTTTTAGTTGTTAGATTGCAGTTAAAGATTGGGCTGATTGGAGAATTATTTTCTTGTTAGGAAGAAGAAATAGATTTGATTAGATGCAATAATTAAGTCGAATTGCATCAATAAATTGATTGGTGCGACGATTAATTTGTGTTTGTTAATTGGGATTATCTCTATCAGACTAATAACCGTGGAGACTAATTAAGGGGTGAAAAATTTTCTAAGAAAGAAATTAGATTATTAATTTTATTCGGAAGAAAGTTAATTGTGCCGAGATTGTTTTTTTAGGATATAATTAAAAAAATTATCATCTCAATTTATTTTGTTTATGTTGTTTAGAAAATTTTTCTAAGAAGCGCAAGTGATTTTTAATTTTGCATTTTGTTTTTAATGTTTTGTCTAGCTAAATGTGATTGTACATTTCTTTTAGAAAAAAAAATAGTTTTTTGTTTGTGCATACCTTGTGTTGTAGGTGTATGCAATTATTTTTGTGGTTATTAAGCAAGAGTATTTGCGACGTTAAATTGTTTTGAGTGAAAGCAAAACAATTTTTTTTCTTCAACATGGCAGAACCTTCTGCAGAAGGGGCGACGTTGTTTAGAGAGGGTGGAGGTACCACTAACCCTTCTGGACTAGCAACAGGAGCTACAGTTGGAGGAACCATGTCGGCAGCAGTTCCTTTTTATAGTTTGGGAATGGTGGCGGCTTCCTTAGAGAATTTTTCTGGGAAAAATCCTATTAGATACTTTGATAAGATTGAACAACGTAGTAGGTTAGACGGCTGGACAGAGACGGACACCTTGAGGGTCGTGAAGTATAAACTTGTCGGAGAAGCCTACGAGTTTTTCAAGTCAGAGGAAGCTTTGGATACTCTTCCATATTTTGAATTTAAACAAAAGTTTATAGCTAAGTTTTCTCTCCGTAAACGACCGGGTGAGGATCAATTGAACTTGAATAGGTGTTACCAGAAACCCGGAGAATCGATCAGGGATTACTGTACCAGGATAAGGACACTTGGAGCTAAGGTACTTAAGGAAGATTTAAAAATGCAAATCCAGGTGAAGAGGCAGGACTCAAGAGAAAAATCAAGAGTTAATGTTGGGGCAGTTGAAGTTAGGACTTAGAAAGGACTTGTTTAGGACAGTTGGGGCTTCCTTGCTTGGGGACGACAAACTGACTCTTGAGAAAGCTGAATCGTTAGTGGAACAGCATGAGATAGTGCAGGACATTCTACAAGGAAGAAGATCCGACCAGGATGTAGTCCACGTTCGCGAAGTCACGTGTTACAGGTGTCAGAAAACTGGACACACAGCTCGAGATTGCTCAATTGAGGATAGCCGAGGTACTTGTTTTCGTGTAACAAATCGGGACATTGGGCAAACAGATGTCCAGAAATACCAAAAGGAGGTAATAACCAAAGGTTTGGTGTGAGTCCGGGGCAACCAAGAGACACAGGCGCTGTGAGACGCGATAATCGTGCCCAACAAGGACGACACAGCTTCGATAAGGGAGTTATTTCAAGGACGTCTTTAAACGAGATAGGTCACCCACCTCGCCCCGAGTGGAAGACCGTTCAATTTCAAAGAGGGGTCAAACAATAGATTTATTGCCAGTTATAAGAGTCGTACGATCAAGGATCGTCCCGCATATCGCCAATCTACGGATCAACGGTGTTTGTTGCAAATGTCTTATTGACACCGGAGCCGCCGCCACCTTAATAGCGAAACCGCTAGTGAGTTGGAATAGCATCGATTGTAATGGTGCGAAAGGGATCGTACTAGTGGGCGTTACTGGCCACGAATTGAAGGTTTACGGAACTACGAGAGTATCTATAGCGGCTGTAAACCCGAAAGATGATTTGCATGGATCGGCTCATCATACAATGGTCGTTTGCGACGAAGAGCTGTTAAAAGAAGCTCAGGTTCTTATAGGTCGAGATTTTCTGTATGCACACGGAGCCGTTATCGAATATACAGGAGGACCGACAATGGTCTTGTGGGGACAACGCATCCCGCTCTATACAAATGAGGCGTGTGAAACGGATGATGGAGTGTGTCAAATAGGTGAACGTGATCGGTTACGAATAAAGGAACGCACGCAAGAGACTTTTCCAAAACGTAAAGAGGAAAGGAATCGTCATAAGGCCAGTGTAACCCGCAATAACGAGGCTGGATGGAAAGAGTGGCTGGAAGTCGTGAAAAACTTCTATCACCAAACTGAGAAAGTGAGAGATCTTCACGACAAGGTGAGGATTCTAGGTAGAAAAAGCCGTTACAGTGACCCGAAGATTTTAATTTCGGAACACGGAAGCTTAAGTGACGAAGAAGAAGAGGTGATGGTTCGAAAGGAATGTAACGATCACAATAAAAGAAGTTATGTAGTTCCAGATGTAAATAGAGTTGAAGAATTGAAAGTTGAAGCACAACGATGGTTAGAAAGGAAAGCAAGTGACGAAAGAATTACAAACGTAAGTTCGATGGATCAGGACGCTACAGGAGAAGAAAAGTCGAGTAGTAGTAAAAGTTATTGCTGAGGAGGAAATTTCTATTCCACCTCGGAGTGAATGCTACTGCAGGGCAAAGTTAAAGAATGCCTTGGAAGGAAAAATTGCCGTCATTGAACCAATAGAAGTAGGCATAAATTTTGTTCATGTGGCTAGGGCAGTTGTTGAAATAAGGGAATATGTACCACTGAGAGTTATTAATCTCACACGGCAGAAGGTCACTATTCCAAAAGGGAAGGAAGTTGCCAGAGCAGTGCAAGGTGAGGTAATAGAAGGAGATAAACCGGATGTGCTGGAAATAAATAGAATCGATACATCCGATAAGCAATGGATCGACAAAGAGTTTGATTTGGAACATTTGGAACGAACAACCAAAGAAGAGCTAAGGCGAGTACTTGGACGATTTGGCCACTTATTCAAGGAAGAGGGAGATGAATTAACCTCAACCACAAAAGTGAAACATTCGTTAGTGTTAGAACCTGGCTCAAAGCCTATTTGTAAAGCGCCATATAGGATACCATATAAGCAAAGAGAGATTTTGCAGAATGAAATCGACAGACTTCTGAGTTCAAAGGTGATACGCCCCTCTTGCAGTCCGTGGTCGGCTCCAGTTGTTTTGGTGACTAAGACGTTACCAAATGGAAAGGAGAAAGTACGCATGTGTATCGACTACAGGGGACTCAATGAAGTGACCAGAAAAGAGTATTACCCCTTGCCTAACATATCAGACTTGTTACAAGGTTATGAATCTGGAAGTAAAGTGTATTTCTCGGTAATAGATGTGGCTGAAGCTTATCATCAGATAGATATGGAGCCGGAGTCAATTCCGATGACAGGATTTAGTACGTTTCAGGGACATTACGAATACCTTAAGATGCCATTCGGCTTGTGTAATGCTCCTTGTACCTTCCAGAGGTTTATGAATATGACGCTGTCTGGTCTAACAGGAGAAATCTGTATGGTATATTTGGACGATATTATAGTTTACAGCTCAAAAGGAGCACAGGAGCATATAGAAAGACTAGAGTTAGTGTTGAAAAGATTGGATGAGGCAAATATTAAGTTGAAACCAGGAAAATGTAACCTCATGAAGAATCAAGTCCGATACTTGGGACATGTCATTTCGCGAGACGGCGTGAGACCAGATCCAGAAAAAGTTCGAGCAATTCGAGAATTTCCCATTCCAAAGGACGTGAAGGGAGTACGATCATTTTAGGGTTAGTTAATTGGTATAGAAAGTTTATACCTAATATAGCGGAGAAAACAGCCTCTCTCACCAAACTGACGAGAAAAGAGGCAAAGTTTGAGATTTCGGAAGAAGTAATAGTAGCTATTGATGCATTAAAGCAAGAGCTTACCTCGGATACCGTGTTGATTTATCCGGATTTTTCGAAGGAATTTATTCTTGCGACAGACGCCAGCGGACTTGGTACGGGCGCGGTGTTAAGCCAGATAAGAGATGGATACGAACGTCCTATAGCTTATGCAAGCCGAAAGTTCAATAAGGCGGAATTAAACTATTCCACCACGGAAAAGGAATTATTAGGGGTCGTCTATGGGATCAAACAATTCCGTTGTTACTTGTATGGGAGAAAATTTACAGTAATCACGGACCATCGACCTTTAAAGTGGATGTTAAATATGAAAGATCCCAGTTCTAGAATTACCAGGTGGGCATTGTATCTGATGGAGTACGAGTATGAAGTAGTACATCGTCAAGGCAGATTACATGGCAATGCAGATGCGTTAAGCAGAGTGTATGAGAAGGAGGAACAGTTGGACTGCAGTTTTGAAAGTTTCCAGGAGTACATTAAGAAGAATGGAGTTCCGGATAATGAACGTTACTTGCTGAAAGAGGAGATGTGTTTTCCAGTCCAGAAAACCATGCGCTAGCTCATTGCGTGTCTCAAGATTTACATATGAAAAAGGAATTGCGAAAGACTTCGTCGAGAGGTTTGGTATGGTCGATGTGCTAAAACGACAAGAAAAAGTTGTGGGAGATGTGGCTGAGCTCCAGATTTCCAATAGAAATTTGTACTACTTAATCACTAAAAGAAGGTATTATGATAAACCCACATATGAAGTATTGTGGGCTGCCTTAGTCAAGCTAAAGCAGTGCCTGACAAAAATGGTGATACAAACTTGGCCATTCCAAAGATTGCTTGTGGAATGGATGGGTTAGATTGGGTCAAAGTAGAAACTATGATTAAGTTCGTTTTCCTTGATGCGTTCATACACGTGACAATCTATCAACAATCGAAGGCGAAACAGAGTATAAGGGTGATAAACGAAGGGGAACCTGACATCATACCCGAGTGGGATATGCATGTTTTGTTGCGAGCACAGAAGAAGGATACCTTTTGTCAAAAGATTGAGGATCAATTAGGTAAGGAAGATGGAATAACGACACCGTACGTCAGGGACAAGAACAAAATAATATATAGGTTTGAGGAAGATTCGGGGACTACAGACTAGTAATACCCAAAGAATTTGTGATGAGGGTGCTAAGAGACTTTCACGACTCATCTATGATGGGACATACTGGTCAGCGAAAGACGTTGCAACGCATCAAACAGAAATTTTTGGAACAGTATGAAGGCGGACGTTGCAGACTACTGCGCTAAATGTGATTTGTGTAACAGGAGAAAAACCTCGCCACATTTGAAAAAGGCACCATTGCAACACTTTTCCGTTGCACGGGAACCTTGGGAGCTGACGTCAATGGATATAGTAGGTCCGTTAGTAAGGACGTCTAGCGGAAATAAGTACCTGTTAACCTTCCAGGATTATTTTACGAAGTACGCGGAAGCTATTCCTATCCCGGATCAAAAGCAGAAACAGTAGCAAGGGCCTTTGTAGAACAAATTATAGTTCGGCATGGAGCGCCAAAGCGCCTTTTAACGGATCAAGGGACCAATTTTACCTCCCAACTTTTTAAAGAGGTATGTGCGATATTGAACATCACAAAAACACACACTTCGAGTTATGCTCCCACGTCGAATGGACAGATTGAACGAATGCATCGGGTCCTAAAGGATATGTTGTCACATTATCTGGCAGATGACCAGACGGATTGGGATAAGTGGGTACCGTTAGTTATGATGGCATATCGGGGTAGCGTTCATAGTTCAACTGGGTATAGTCCGTACTTTCTGCTGCATGGTAGAGAACAAACCTTACCGATAGATGAGTTTATCAGGTTTGGCAGGGTCAAATACGACGTTGCGGAAAATTATGTATCGGAACTTCAAGCAAGATTACAAGAGGTGTATGCAAGAGTCTTCGAAAATACAGAGTTAGCTAAAGAGCGAAGGGCGGTACAGTTCAATAAGAGAGCCCAGTATCGAAGATTTGAAGAAGGTGATCTAGTATATTTGAGAGACATGGCATCCACACTTGGTGTATCAAAAAAATTGAGCAAGCCATGGATTGGTCCATTTGAAGTGCTAGAAGTTATAGGTCCGGTGACGTACAGGGTGCGTATGAGAGGATCAAGCAAAGCACAGGTAGTTCACGTGAATAGGCTGAAACCGTACTTAGGACGTAATAGTCGTGAAACTAAAACCATTGTGTCTCAATCGGAGACGGAAGACTCCTTGGACTCTGCTGAGGAAAGCTCAAACGAGGATGACTACGAGAAAGAAGATGGTGTACGCAGAAATCCGGCACGTATACTTCCCCGTTATGGAAAACGGTATCTTGGGCCCCAAACGAATCAGGTGAGATCTTAAGTTCTAGCGACGAAGAGTCGAGTCCAACTCCCGTGACGCCGCCTCCAAGACGATCATCGAGGGTACGCAAACCACCGGACAGATTGAACATATAAGGAAGAACAACAAAGGTAAGTACCACAATAGCGGATGACTGAGCGAACCCTTGCGGTAACATTAGGTATTATGTCTTGCGAAGTAAGCGGTTGGTACTTATGTAGTTGATATGTTGTATAAAGAATTTTTTTTGTGTGTTGTTGGGGTTAAATTGTAATTAGGTATAAAAATATTGTTTGAACTTTGTCTTTGTAACAATTGTGTTTGTTGTTAATTTTCAAGAATAAGTGAAAAGAAGAAGAATCAGTGCTCGAGTCCGACAAAAGACTATTGAGAAGTTCGTGAACTTATAAAGTGTGGTTGGGAAACTTTCGAAATGAATAGTAAAGACAAACAAACTATGAGTGCATTTATGTGGTCGCGTGTAGCATGGGCAATACTGGTACTTTCTGTGTGTGTGCGGCAGGCAGCGGGACTAATAGCATACGATTGCGAAGATCGAGGCAGCGATATTTCCGCGGTGTCCGTTCGTGACGTGACATCTTGTCCCGAAACTGAGTCCGAGTATTCGAGTAGCGAAGTAAATGTGCGTGTGATACAGAAAAATGATATTAAGTATCAAAAGTGTTTACGTGTTTAATCGAAATCACGCGAATTATGAGTCACTGTGGCATGCATAGCCATAGTTCTCTTGTGGCCGGAGGACTGTCTAGTTTTGTGCACAAAGTGGGTTCCGAAGAGTGCATCGGAGTGCACAGGTATAAAACGTTAACGCTATATCAACAGTACATAGGCCAGATTGTGATGAATGGAAGTGCTTCAACGTCCATAACGTTGATTGGTCATGTAGATAGCGAAGGCGCATGTAAAGGAGAGACCTACCATGAAGGAGGGCAAACTTGGACGAATGTTTATGTCATCGCCAATGTAAAAATCAGCACTCGGGATTATCTGGCCAGAGTGAAAATGGAGGAAAATGAAATCAGTTTATTGGGTGGAGTAACGTGTCCTTATTCCCCAGGATACTGTTTCGATACGACGATGGGAGACACGGTGTGGGAGAATGATGGGAAAAGTCAGTGTGACGATCAACTTAGTGTTTTATACCAAGGGCCAGCGACCCAAGTGATACAGAAACGCACTAAGGAAAAATTTATTATAGTGGAAAATAATTCCAAGATATTCGCATTGACCATAATTAAGAAGAATTTTCTATGTCATATAGAGGTGTGGCAGACGGAACACCCAAGATTAGTTGTCTTAGAAGGCGCCGTCACGGCATATCTTCAGCCAAAGATGATGTTAGATCCCTATAACACGGATCTAATGAGCTACGTAAATAGCAAGTTTTTATACGTAGAGCAGTCGTATAAAAGAGGTATCGACAAGATGTATGTTGACACTGTGGATAGACGATGTCAAGTGCAACGTGAAATTTTGAGAAATCGATTAATGATGGCTCCATTTGCACCACATTCCATAAGCCAGACACTACAATTGGAAAAAGGTGTTATAGGAAGAGTATTGGGCGAGGTGTTGTACATTATGAAGTGTGTACCAAAACTCGTCAAGATTCGTCGAACAGACCGTTGTTTCCATGAATTGCCTGTAGAAGTAGACAACAAGTCGTGGTATATGGCTCCGGTAACACGGATCCTCCAGCATCACGCCGAAGAGGTGGAGTGTAACGCATTAACACCTCCACTGTATCAAATTGATGGAGAATGGATCGGATTGACCCCTTATCCGACAACGAAAAGGAACCCAAAATGTTATCCGTGGAGGCGTCTCCAAAATTGGAATTCAGCCCTATACAACCTATAGGACAATATGGGTTATATACTCAGGAGGAGGTTAGTAAAGTACAGAGAGTACTGGCGTTCGGTGTTGAACGAAAAGCGGTCGAAAATATTATAGCTAGAAGGATGGCAGGCCTCGATGCACAAAGTCAAGGTTACTCAACGTTGAAGATGTTCGCTCCTAATGAAATGGAGGAATTAGCGCATTCGACGATGCGACAGATATGGGGATGGTTCTCTGACATAGGCATATTCTTTAGTGGTATTTTGGGATTCTATGTAGTGTTTAAAACAATTAAGTACTGCTTGGGAGTGATAATCAATGGGTTACATTTATATGAGACAGTAGGTTGTGGACTTATGTTAATAGCCAGTTTATGGAACACTCTAACAATGGTTTTGGTTCAGCGACATAAGCGTGGTGATAATAGTAGTGTCGCGTCACAAGCAACTCCAACGCCCGACGGTGGCGATACCCATGGTCAACTGCCGACGCAACACAGTGAATTGTATCCAGCGTTGCCGCAACATTGGACGGAGCAAGAAACCTCTACAGGTACCTTGGAACATTTATAAACCGAAAGTGTAAGTGGGTGTGGGTGAACCGAACCCGCGAGTGACTGATCGGTATGGTAAATAGTGATGGACTCTAGCTTTAAGGATTTCTAATGTAAGATGGGAAAAGAATGTGGCTCAGAGTAAGCGCACATCTTTTTCGAAGGGAGGGTAATGTAACAATCGGTATTGTTAAATATAATTCACGCCAATTTTGGTGATCTTTGAATCATTGATAAAATTGCGGTTTAGCGAAAAGAAATCGATTGTTGCATTAGTACATTAGTGGCATTAAATTTATCGCATGTTTAAATTTGTTGAAAGTAGTACTATAAGAGTTGGCAATTTGTTAACGCAAGTATTTCTGTTGGGAACTGCAAATTAATTATTTAATTAAAGAAGAGTTCGAACAGAGAATCTCACAATTGGAGGTAGACGTAAATATCCGGAGCTATGATTAAAAAACAAAAGTTGATTTATACTCCGATCGGGGACCTTCCATGAATGGAATCTTTGTTTGTACACATTACAGATGCGCGATCTTATAAAAAGGGTACCGGTAACGACATCTAGAATGTTGAGGTGCTAACATGTGACACGATAATTTGCAGTTTTCCATAAGAAAATTTGCGGTAGTTCTTGAGGAAAGGCGCTAAGCTTTAGAGTGGGAAATACGGGATATATAAATGTTTTACGCGGGATAAAAAAAAAAAGGAGAGGAGGAAAGTTTCTTTTGACGGGCGGAGTTCTCCCTTAAGTTTACGTGCGGAACTTAAGTTCCTTCGGGAAAAAGTGTGTTATTTCTTCTGATATTTCCTTTTCGAAAGCGGGAAAAATAGTTTTAGTTTTAATAGTTGCGCTTAACAGAAGACGCCGAAAATCTTTGAACGAGATTTGGGAATAATTAGTTTGCGTGCGGGTACAATTGTACGTATGATTTGTTGTGTTGTGACAATTTAATTTTGCAAACGCGGATAAATAATTACGGGCGGAACGTCTTTGTTTTTCTTTAACTTCTACACGGGCGCGTAGATCTCGCGTGGATTATTCAGATTGGTCTTTTATATTTTATTGTGAGGGTGACATATTAGGATTATTATTATACAATACGATAAGGTAAGAGTAATTTCTTTAATCGCGTCAAAGTCCATAAGCTACGCAATCGTAGTTTTCGGCAATTAACATTGATTTGTATGGTTGTGAGCTGATAGAGAGGAAAATCCAAAAATAAATTAGGTTTAGTTTTCCCCTTGTTTTTTATTTTTTATCGCAAAGAACTTACACGCATCGGAGTTTCTACTCCATCTTTAAGCCGTGCGAATCACGTTTTCCAAGAAAAGAGACTCCGGGGTGAAAGCCAGTTAGCCGCCGCAAAGGTAGGTGGGAAAAACAGCCCTAAGGCTTGGAATGGTGGCAGCGTACAAATGAAAAAAAAATATAAAATTTTCCAAGTTCTCGGGGACAGGCAATTTTTTTTTTTATTTTAGCTTCCTAATTTAAAGGATAAAATTAGAAAAGCCGGTTTTCCATTCTACCTAATAAAAACGCCGATTTTTCTTTTCATTTCTTTTCAACTCGCGCGCGGCAGTTACAAAGGTATTTCAGTAGAACGAAATGTTTTATTGTTTAAAAGCACAATAGTAACTATATTAATGACCTAGAGCACACAGCATGGTCATACATGTTAAGTACAAGAAGAACGAACGCTGACTGACTAACCAAACATAACGGATGCGCCTACAGTTGAAAAATAATTATCCAACAGTATTGATAGTTTTGTTGATCAGAATAGCCGGCCTCGGTGCCAGGGCAGATCTGTTATAAATCAGCTTACAGTTCTTAGTACCTAGCCCTCCATTGATCCAGGGGTTCTGGACTAGACCCACCATTTTTGTGGCTTTGGCAAACCTTTGGCAAAAAACCTCGGAAGCAGCCTGCGCGTGGTGGAGGTTCACCTGCACGCACTCCATGGTTAAATTGTAGTTGAAGTAGGTGGTGTCCCACCCTCCACCGCTACCTCCACGGCAGTTGTGTCCTAAGGATCAGATGCTTCTTCCTCCATTGGTGGTTTCGTAATTTTAATAGGCACCTCCTTAAAGCCGTAGAACGGTTTGTTCCCTAGCGATTCCTGATTGTTGATTGATAGAGACAATTAGTAGTGCCGAAATACCCCTTGCCTCCTTCTTTATCACCCTCCATGTAGAGGTGTTGATACCATCGTTCTGCCCTTGGATTCTATGTAAAATCTTCTCCTACAGCTCCGAGGACTTGGAGAAGTATCTTAGTAGGGTACTTTTTTTTGCGGTTTTGAGAATCTTCGGTAAGACGCCTCTCTATTGTTCTTACGAGAGAGGTGTGTTGGATTCAACTGGGAAGAGGTCCCAGCCGCCTACCAACTAAACTCCTTTTCTCAGTTCCCTTTGGTCTTTATGACTCGGTATCGCCCTTTAGGCATATCATCGAGGCATAATGGGGTTTAAATCTTCTTCTTCTTTTCGGTTTTTATTTATCTGTCATTATTTTATTATTTCCAGTTTTCCTCAGTTCCAAGCATGATGTTCACGATATTTTTGGTGTTAATTTCCCTCCCTAGGAATGTTTCCAGTGCCGCTCTATTTTTGTTCACTTTGCGCATACAAAAAAGGTAATTCTCCAGAATTCAGTTTTTCAATTCCTTGTAGGTAATTTCCGAAACATCTATGTCCAGTTAGCATTTATGTTAGATGATAATTTAGATTTCCGTGTTTTCTGTTCTTCCAAGGCTTAATAATAATTTCTTTAATGAGCTTTGCCGTCCATCTATCTTTTTGACTTCTTTCCCATTCCTTTTGCCATTGTATGTTTCTTCTCTACATTTAGCTTGCAAATTCCTTTTTTTTGTTTTTGTTTGTTTGTGCTCGTTCTGTGGAATACGTTCGTCTTTTCTTCAATTAGGAGTGTTAACGGCATAAGACCTGCAATCACGAGTATTGCATCGGTGGACACCGTCCTGTATGCCTTACACACACTTCTTCGCCATGGTTCTTTGACATCTTATTATTTCTTGTCTGGCCGTTTGGATTTTTAACACATCACTCCATATTGGTGCGGCATACAGTACGCTGGATTGCAAAGCCATCTGCAAAGTCCATCTTTTTTTGTACTAGCTCCTGCTACGTTTGGCAAAATCGCATTAAGTGCCTTTATTACGTTGCTAGTCTTATTGGTTGCCTTCTTTACGTGTTTGCAGAACGTCAGCCCGCAGTCTAGTCTTACACCTAGGTAGTCGATTGTGTTGCTTGCTTTTATTTGATGTCCTTCGACTTCAAATACTACCTTTCTTCTTTTCCTACTTAGGTTGAAGATTATTGCCGATGTCTTTTGTGGTGCTATTCGTAGTTTTTTTTTCATCCACCATACGATTTTGTCAATACCGTCGTCTGCTTCGTATTTTAATTGTTTCTCGTTTCTGGCTGCTACCATTAGAGCGACGTCATCGGCGTAACTTATTGTGTGTGTGTGTGTCTTCCCCGGTATTTTCTTCCATTACTTCGTCGTATAGTCAATTCCACAAAATCGGTCCGAGTACCGGATCCTTGAGGTACGCCTCCTTCCAATTTTAATTTATAATTTATTTCTATTAATATATTTCTTAAATATGACTTATGGTTTATGAGATATGTCGATATATATTTCTTCTTTAAATTCCTGATAATTAGGTCCCAATCTGCCGTATTAAACGCGTTTTGTACATCGAAGGTTATGATAGCCGTCCAGCTTTTTTGTTCTTCTCTTTTTAACCGTATCCATTTTTAAATTCCGTGAATAGCATTTACCTTTCTCATCGATTTCCGCTAATAGTCTTTATCTAATTATATATTCAAACACCTTCGCTATCCCATTAAGCAGGCATATAGGCCGATATTTCTTTTCTGTTGGCTCTTTGGTTTCTCTATTAATATTACCTTGCCTTCCTTCCATTCGTCTGGGAATTCATTTTTGAGCATGTAGTTTTAAAAAGTTTAACCGCGTATTCGATATTTTCTTGAATTATGGCTTTGATTGCTTCAGGTGGTATTCCGTCGGGGCATGGGGCTTTCCCGTTTCTCAGCATATCACATGCTTTCAGGGTTTCTTCTTTGGTTATTTCTATTATTGTTGTTTCTACTTGGTGTCCTATTTCTGGGTTAGGGTGGTTTTGTTCTGTTTTGATCATAAATAGTTGTTTGCATATATTTTCTTTTTCTTCTTTCGTCATAACTGTTCTAGGTATGATTGTTTTGAGTTGTTCTCTCACAATTCTGTAGGCATCCCCAAAGATATCTTCGTCAAGCTTTTGACACAGTTCCTTCCATTTATTCTTCTTGTTTTTTCTTATTTCTGCTTTTAGCTCTTTTTTTGCCTTTTTATATGCCATCTCTTCCTCTGTTTTAGTACCACGACATCTGTTTCTTTGGTATCTTCTTCTTTTGTTTCTTACCTGTTGCAATAGGTTTTCTATATTTTTTGTCCACCAGTATGGTAATTTGTGTCCTGGTTTTGTTCTTATTTTTTTTGTTGTGTTTCTGTAGGCCTTCTCTGCACTTTTCCTAAATTCTTCTGAGATAGCGTGTTTATTAAGAGTTAAAGCCCCGAAATTAGCTGCTATTTTTTCTTTGTCTACGCTCCCGTACCTCCACGTGTTCTTCTCTTTTTCTTTTTGATATTATTCCATGACTATGTATTTATGGTCGCTGTAGGTCTCAACTTCTAATACTTCCCATATTTTGACATTGTTTGTCAGTTTTTCACTAACAGCTGTTATGTCATACGAGCTTCCATTCCATCTTACCAGTGTGGGAGATGTTGCATCGTTTAACACCACCATGTTTAGATAGTGAAACATTTCTTCTAACTTCTCCTCTCCGATTAGTGATGTCATCGCCCCATAGTCTGTATTTGGCGTTAAAATCCTCAGCTATTAAAGCAGCCTTCTTTTTTTTAATTGCCATGTTTTGAAGTTCATCTAAATAAGATTCGAAATCTTCTAAAGTGCAGTTCGGAGTAATATAAATAGAATATATAAAATAAAACTCTGTTTCCACGTACACATAACATTCATGACTAGCAAAGAATATCACAGTGTTTCTTATGTCTATTATCACAGTTGTTTTTTTGGCATTAATATATGTTTTTTTTCGGTTCCGTCTTAATATTGGGCTCGTTTATTACTACATAATTGCAGTTTAGCTTGGAAGCCATTAATATGGCTAAATCTTGCGCGGTCCTACTTCTATTTACGTTTATCTGTAGAATTTACATGTAAGCGTTCGTTTGTCTTTCTCTGCTCTTAGTGCCATTTTAAATGTTCCGCTTCCAACAATATGTCCTTCTTCCTCACATACAGGGTAATAGGGGTTTTCTTGACATTCAACTTTTTTGTGGCCTTTTTTTCCGCACTTCAAGCACTTTTCTGTCCTGTCTTTATTTTGACATTCTGATACTTTGTGGTCGTATTTTCAACATCTGAAGCATCTTGCCACCTCCACCTTTTCTTGCACTCTGCACATGTTTAAACCTATACTTATTCTTCCTTTCTTTAAAATTTCTTGTTCATTTTCTTTACCTAGTGCTGCTATTGCTACCTGTCCTCCATCCTTGTATTTTATAATAGCCTTAATTCACTGTTAATTTATTTTGTATTGTTTTTTACAAGTATATTTTTGAGCCGGTTAATGTGTTTTTAACGTAAACCTGTTGGTTTTAAAATTAGTTTAATTAATTATTTTTATGTTTTTATTTTTGACATACTGGACCTAAACGATAGCCATAAGGAGTCTTTATTCTTTGTGTTGTTAGAAACTAAAACGAAAATAATTTATTAATGTCTACCAATATTGTTAATTTTGTAACTACCGTTAATTTTTATTATACAGATTGCCTTGAAAAAGACTGACCGTTGCTAGTCGAAACGTCGGCATTATTTAAGGACATGGTGTGTCATTGACGATTCCTATTCCTGTCGTTACTCCTATAAGAAGACCCAAATTATTGGGATTTTCCTCACATAATGAATCATATTTGTTTGGATATGCCGACCAAGACTAGGGTCACTATGACAACTGTTGTGGCTGTGTGGCAGGGTTAAATTTGCAGGGATAACAAACACTTCCCTGTCTGTTGTGTCTCCTATTCCCTTCGTGGATCTATAAAATTGTAATAAGAAATAAATCTGATAAAAAAGTCATAATGAGCGAATCCGCAATAAAAACATGCGAAATTTGTTTAGGAAAAATTAAACAAGAAGTGATACTTGATTCGGCATCAAATCCAAAGTTTCCTTCGAAAGATGTAAGTATCACACTACAATCGATCATTTAAACAATCTAATTTTATCGAAAGGATCTAAACATTGCTGAAAACTCGTTCGCATGCATCAAATTTAAAGCGGAGCAACAGCTGTACACGTCAAACGATAGCGTACTACTTGTTAAAGAAGAACTTAAAGAGGAGTTTGCGGAAGAAGAATCTATTCCGGTGAAAACTGTTTACTGTTCTCAATGTACTTATGCAACTAACGATGACCAAGATCTTACCGATCATATTTCGACTCATCAACGAATTCACTTGATTACCGGAACCTATACAAATCATGAAAATGAAAAAAAATACAAGCAGGAATTGCAAGTGTGTGATGATTTACTCCAATGCGATGGCTGTGGTTACACGACCAACAGCAAATTTACATTGAAATCTCATGTGAGGACATGCATAAACGGACAAATTGCCAAGGCCACGTTACAGAAACACATTGAACAAGTAGAAATAAATAAGTGTCAAATATGTGACTTCTCTACTTCTACATCAAGGTACTTACGTCAGCACTTGCTCCGTAAGCATGGGGAAACTAAACTAAAGCACAAATGCAAATTATGCAACTTTGCCACTTATAATAAATCTAGATTGATTGTTCATGTACTGAGACACAGCGAAAAGAAAATATTTAAGTGCAATTCTTGTGATTACCAAACTAAATATTCCAGCCATTTGAAAGAGCACACTTTTAAACACTCCGGCGAGCGTCCCTTTGCTGTGACCAATGCAACTTCAATACGAACTGTAAATCGAATTTGACAAATCACAAAAAAGTTCATTCTAATGAAAACCATTTAAATGCGATTTGTGCGATTTCAACACCAAACGCTTAAGTATTTTAAAAGTACATGTTCAAAGACATTCGGGCGAACGTAATTTTAACTGCGACAAGTGCGAGTACAAAACAAATTCTAAAAGTAATTTAACAATGCATAAACGAATTCATTCCGAAGAAAAACGTTATAAATGTAATTTGTGTGAATACCAGAGTAAATATTTAAGCGACTACAAGGTGCATTTGAACATACATACGGGTAAACGTAATTTTAGCTGCGACATGTGCGACTACAAAACGTACTACAAAAGTAATTTGTCGGCGCACAAAAAAATTCATTCCGAAGAGAAACCTTTTAAATGCGGCTCGTGCAACTATCGAAGTAAATATTTGAAAGTTGTAAAGTTGCATTCGAATATACATTCGGGTGAGTGTAAGTTTAGTTGCGACAAGTGCAACTATAAATCGAACACCAAACGCAATTTATCGGTGCACAGAAAAAGTCACTATGAAAGAACTGCTTGAATCAATTGGTGCGATTGTTGTACCAAATACTTGAACAAAGAGCAGCCGTAACGAGCCACATTTTGCAGGCGGCCCGATCACAAAAATCAGTGGCGTCGCAGTAGCACACTGCCATATGAAATCAATACAGTCTTACCCAAATGTAGCTAATTGGAATTTTATGACATTACATGCTACTAAATTACCAATAATGTTAACAATACTTAAGATTGTGGATGTTAGTAAATAAACGCCTACTATTTTTTGTATAAGTAACTGTACCAGTGTTAAATAAACATCATTTTAAATCGGACTAACAACTATATTTATTTTGCAATTCATAAAACGGCTGGACTTGTAAAATCACTAGTACTTTTGAAGACGCTGGAACGGATTTGACGATTTCCTCTAAAATATAACAACTTCTACTGAGAGATCATCAAGTAGAAATTTTTATAAAAATGCATGAAATTTTATATTGGCTTAAACTGAATATTACAGTGCAATAATTGTTGTCGTTTCGTGTCATTGTTATATTTATTTGTTTTCTATTCTTCCCGTTTTAAAACTAGTAAATATGTGTAACTTTTGCACTTGACAATGAATTAATGTAGATTTAATTAAACAGCTGTTTTTATGAATAATAATTCTAGCAACGTCAATGAGATTTGTCACCAACTATTACCAACCATTAATTTGTTTACCCAGGTAGCAGAATACGTTACAATTACCTGAAAACGACGTCAAAATTTACGTAATTTTACGTGCTGGGTACGTGTTAATGTCACAGACCATCGACGTAATGCACACGTATAAGTTTACGTAATTTCCACGTATAAGTTTACGTTATATCCACGTATAAATTTACGTTATTTGGACGTGTAAATATACGTCAGTTATACGTACGTAAATGTACTTATTTAAGCTACTTTGTGAGTCTTCTTCGAGAATTATAAATTACAGAAGATTACGTCTATTATTAAAACTGCAGACTTGAAGATCTGCAGTTAAAAACAAGCTTCAAATTATATGAAAACATAATGGTGTATGTATATTAAAATGTATAACTACATGATAAATGTCATTCAAATCATAGTAACATTTTACATCAACATCATTATTACTGATACTATAGACGTTCTTAACTAATAATTTATAATCCTACGGAAATTTCTTATTATTTTTTCATTAAATTTAAATAAAAAACAAATTGAAAATAGTACATATATTTATTAATTAATAAATTGTTTATTAAATATAGATATTTAACATGCAATGGATGGCGTTAATATATCTAATGTGTGAAAAATAAGAAAAATTACATACATAGTTTTTTTGTTTGTATTAATGGTATGCGCATACATTTTGCTAAAATATCATTAATATTAAATTTTTGATGTTCTTTACTTAAATAATCGACTGCATATATACATAGTTCCTTAGATTCTATTGGGTAATTATAAAATGATGTGTAGTTTAAGAAAAGCTTTACAATCAAAAATGTGTCCTCATTAATTGATATAATATTGTGTATTTCCATGACTTTAAAATTGTTTAATAAACAATAGCAGTTAGTTGATGAATTAGATTTTATACAAAATTTTATTCCATTGATTTCAATAGATTTGTATTGAATGCAGTTTTCTATGCATAACGCCTCATTATAATGTTGGTCGCCAAATTTAAGGTTTTTAGCGGTATGACTACTGGACAAAAAAATGTTGCTTTCCTTCAAAGATAAACTTTCCATTAGACGTCTACAAACTTGCTGTAATTGTCTATTTCTTGACCTGACTAATTTTTTTTATTGTAATTTTCAAATGAAAAAGCGGAAAAGCTATCAAGACAACCATGAACTTCAACGTCTTTAGCAATATGACATAACAAATGCACATTATAAATTACGTACTCTGGCCCATATAAATATAAATTCGGTGGCTTTCCAATAAGCTAAACTACTAAGTGTTCGAGGTTTCCTATTAAATTCAATAGTACAATGAGAAGATATTAACTCTAAATAATCAGATATATTATTAATCATTTTGGTTTGTAACCGAACCTGTAGAGGTTTTCCTCCTACCCAATAGCTTTCTCATTACACCTAAGCAGACACAGTGCATATAATCAATAGGAAATTGACTTATAAATCCAATTGGTAACCTAGTTAAAGGAGAAGTTCCACAATGAAGATCTTCGTCTACTTGATTTAAAAAGACGAATTCTGTGCGTAATTGGGAATTGCAGCTATTAAAAACTATTCTTCCATTAACGCGTTCTCCTCCTCACAGCATTTATCACAAGAAGAATATCCTGAATGGTATTTTGTCATTTTAATGAATGCGGGTGCTGGAGCGTCACATATAAAATTACAAATTTCAATTGATAAATATCTATTTTTATATTTTATTCCATCTTTTAACAAATGATTCAAGTCATTTATAAAATCCTCTAAGTAAATGTTTAGTGAAGAAGGCTTTGTTTTTCCGCAATAAATCCCCACCGCAAATATAAAGTTATGAACTTTTCTATATATAATTTTACAAAGTATGGGCCACAGAGAAGTGGTTGAACTTTTTACATAACGGCAAACCGTCAATATTAAAACTTAGTTTTAACACATTTTCATTATAATTGTAATTTTTTAGAAAATTAAATATACCATGTAAATCCTAAGTGACAATATTGGCCATTATCATCCAAATTTTTTGTAATTGTTTTTATAGGTGTTTTGAGAAGAGTTCTAGAATCTAACGGAACTTCCTCGTGGCCGTTTATTTTTAAAATATTTAATAAATCATTAAGAGCAGAATGGGTGATGTTATGTTGAATTGCCCAATTGGCTAACGTAGCTAGAAACAAAAATGAATTTATTTTAGAAGAACCTTGTTGTGGGATGCAATCTGCAGCATTATCATTTATGTCATCCTGAACATGTACTCATGAAATTTAAAACTTGGACACCACAATTTCTGTAAACAAAAGTTTGCACATTGTGAAGCGGGCTTAAGGGTATCATTTACAATTCTAACAGCAGGTAGTCTCAGCAGGGGACTGTAGAATGAATCATTACACTAAGCACGTTTTAGAAAATAGGTAATTTACGTTGCTTACTTAATTTTTTTCTTTAAAGAATATATTTGAAGGTATCGCTAATTAAACACCATAGCTCGATTAATTATCGAATCAAAATTTTGTTTAGGAAATGTTTACAAAATAAAATTAGAAATAATTTTGATTTAAAAACGTCTACAAGCAATAACTTTTAAATTAAATCAAAAACTAAACATGGTTATTTGGGTTGACTGATTATTACTTATTTTTAAATAAATCTAACCTACTAATTATTGTAAGTTATTAAAAAAAATCATTAAACTCTCTATTCATAATATTTAGTCCTTACAAAATGTATATTTTATGACGTTTCTTTTTTTTCTGTAGTTAATATAAAAAGTGAAAATAAAAACTAAGGCAATTCTTATTGTCAACGTATATATTTAGTTTTTTGACAAGAATTTATTACATAATTATAATTAAGATACCAAGTTATAGTTTAAAATTAAATGAAAACTTTTTTTTTAAATAAAGGTATTACTATATAAATAAATATAAGAAATCAATAATGGGTGTGACCTCCATTATTATTGATACATTCTTGGAGGCGTCTGCTCATTGACGCTATCAAGGTATCAATATAATTAATATTAATCGTTTCCCATGCGGTATCAATGGCTGCAATTAGTGCATTACGGTTTACTGGTATAAAATTTGGCCCTTGTTGTCTTCGGATAACAGCAAGTATTCGAGCCCAAACATTTTCGATAATGTTAAAATCTGGGCTTTTGCTGGCCAGGGTAACAGCTCCAAGTTATTTTCTCGTATCCAATTGCATTTAATTTTAAACTATAACTTGGTATCTTTATTATAATTATGTAATAAATTCTTGTCAAAAAACTAAATATATACGTTGACAATAAAAATTGCCTTAGTTTTATTTTCACTTTTTATATTATAACTACAGAAAAAAGAAACGTCATAAAATATTCATTTTGTAAGGACTAAATATTATGAATAGAGAGTTTAATGATTTTTTTAATAACTTACAATAATTAGTAAAGGTTAGATTTATTTAAAATAAGTAATAATCAGTCAACCCAAATAACCATGTTTAGTTTTGATTTAATTTAAAAGTTATTGCTTGTAGACGTTTTTAAATCAAAAATGGCGTTAAATAAATAACTATACGCAATCCAAATTGTTCTTCGCCACAAAAAACACATTTAGACAACAATTGAGTTCTTTCTTATACTACATTAGATAGTACGAACCTTAGATAATAACTTAATGGTAGCGTAGAACGTTGCATAACAAAAATCTGAACATATACATATATCCGTACTATGTGTTTAATTAAAACAATGTCAAATTGATATAACTGACCAATATACTTAGGTGCAATGCAGATATTGCATTTGTTCATATCCGAAAACCAAAATAAAAACAAATACTGAGATAATATATATACGTGCACACTATAGGCTGATTGCGTATAAAGTCATTTAGCGCCCCCTACAACCAAAAGGTGAACAAAGTGTATGAAAACAAATCTTTGTTTACACGTTCATATGTGTGTGCATTGTGTGTGTTAACGATAAAACCTTTAGTTAAATCGCCAAGCTACGGCATTTTTAGCAGTTTAATGTTAATAAACATAGATAGCAATGGAATTTGAGTTTCATTGTGGATTGCAACCAATACTGTTCACATGCAGCCCAAGTACAATGAAAAAGGGGAAACTATTATATGAAGCTGGTCATGTAACAAAACTAATGGAGTTAAAAGAAGGAAATATGTGTAGCATAAAAGGATTTGTCATAAGGCAAACTAGTGTGTCCTTAAAACCATATCAAGTATTATTGGAGGTAAACTCTTCTTATTTTTCCCTCACTAATTAACCTTAATTTGTTATTGCATTATAGCTGAATGAAAAGCGTGAAGTAGTTAAAGCAGATTGTGCTTGTGTTGCTGGTATTTCCAGTAAATGCAAACACATAGCAGCGGTTGTAATTGCTACCAACAAGGAGGAGACTATTTCAAAAACAAATAGAAAATGTGAGTGGATCAAACCTCACTCTTCTAAAGTTGGCCAAGAAAAGTATGCCAAGGGTAAACAGATTAATGAATTGTTTCCGGTTTTACCAATCACAGGAAGTACCATTCAAAAATGTGAACAAGCAAATACCTACTTTGATGTGAATAATATAGATTGCATGTTCTCTGTGATGTTAAATGCAGAAAAACAGTAATGTGTCGGGATTTTGTAAAGGAGATAATTGATTTTGCTGTATCAAGGTATGTCAATATGTTACTCGCTTTGGTTTCAATTAACTTTATTATCATACAGATCAAATGAATCTTCAAATTTATTATCAGCAAATACCGAAAATATGGAAATTGACGTAATTCATGACGATATTATTCAACAAATATATGCACATCAATTATCTTCAGTAATATTAAATGATTTATCTTCATATCATTTTAATGTCAAAGGAGACTGCTGTGTAAAAACGTTTAATACAGCAATACATTCCGCTGATGTCGAAAAACTGACAAATGATACTTTCATAAACAAAGAAACATGGAAATCCGAACGAAAATTCCGTATTACAGCGTCTAGGGCTTACGATTTATATACTTATTCCAAAACAAACTGGAAGGACAAAAGTAAAAAATATTTTGAGCCTCGGGAATTTTCTTCTATTTATACAAGACATGGAATTTATTATGAAAATTTAGCCAGGCTTGGTTATTCTCGGTAAGTACTGTCTAAATATTACATACCTATTTAAGAAGTAAATATTTTCAGAGACATGAATTGTGAAGTATTTGAAACAGGGCTTGTAGTGTGTGCATCTGATCAATGGCTCGCAGTTTCCCCAGATGGAATTATTTTAAATTCTAATAAAATTCCACACAAATTATTGGAAATAAAATGTCCCTACAAAGGTAAAGTACATAAAACTAATGCGATAAACTATTACATTATCAATAATTATAGGAAAGTTCGTATCAGCAGACAACCTTGTCGATAATTTACCCTATTTATTAAAATCTACAAATGGCGTATCCATAAAAGAAATCACAAGTATTTTATGCAAGTGCAATTATGTATGTGTGTGTTAAATGTTAAAAAATGCGATTTTGTCGTTTTTTCGAGCTACGACCAAAGTTATTTAGTAATTGAAACACCATTAGATGAGAATTACTGCATCGAAATTTTACAAAATTAAAACAACGGTATTTTAATTACATGTTACATACTTTGTGTAATAAATAGTTATAAGTATATGAAAAGAAATTTAATAGATATATAATTTATACATTTACTATATTATTATCTATTAAATAAATACAATTTGTAAAAGCTAAAAATTGTTATTATTACATTGGATGTTCCTTAATTATTGGTGGTTGTAAATTTGTTAAAACCCCACACATAAAAATGATCATATCCAAATATGGTAATAAATGTGTCGGAATTTTCTGTAAAATATTATATATTTTGAGTCTTTGTATACTTCTCTCAACATGAATGCGTACACTTGCTATTGAATATGTCTCCATCACTTCATCATATGAAAGCGTACCATTATGTAAAAAGGTGGCATAACAATAATACTGTTTTTATCACATTTAATGCCTGGAAACCCTTTATCAGCCAAAATCAAGTCTTCACTTTCAAATAGATTTAAAATTCCACAATTATTTGTAATAAAAGTATCGCTGCTTCGTCCTCCGTAACATTTTGACAAAAAATGTGATGAAACCATTTGGTGAAACTGCAATTAAAAATTTTGCTGTAAAACATCCTTTATAATTAGAATATGTATATATCCTATTATCAATGGCACAGGGTTGTTGAATTCTCAGTTCTGTACAGTCGATTATAGCTCGACAATTGGGGTAATTTATTACAAAAGCTTTTGGCATCGTCTCTCTAATAACATCTTTAGATGGCCAATAAATGTAATTCTGCGTTTTGCCATGAAGTTCTGTTAGAATATTAACAAATATTCTCGATACCGTAGAACAATGTACACCAAACAATACACCAAGTGCTGTAAATGAAATGCCTAGTTTCATTTTCATGAGAAATAATAAAAGCTTGTTATGGATTGATAATTTATCATTCCCATGAAGTGTAAAGTGTAGTAAAGAAAATAACAGATTAAATCTTTCAAAAGTGACACCAGCTAAACTGTTCAATTCGGTATTACATTTAATAGATTTATATCCATGGAAACTTTCACATGAAAGTTTAATATCATTTCCAATGCACTTATCTGTAAAGGATTTTAAATGGTTCCCCCTTGTAAGTGGTATACAGGCTTGGGTAGAGATTTCATTGCTTTGATTATTAAAGCTGCATTCAAATGCAAAAGGAACATATTCAAATTCATTGTACTTGAAACTAGTTTGACATGAGACTTCTTTCGATGTAATTATATTTGAAGTTTCACTTGCTGTCTCTACTTGAATGTCCATCATTTTATTAGTATTGCCTTTGGTATTGTTTATGATTTTCCTCTTCACAATACGGTTATAACGTTCTACATTTGTTGCTGTAGTTACTTTCCTGTTTCGATAAACCTAAAATTCGTTAATGCATAATCAAAATAAAAACAAACTAAATATTACATGAGGAAAAATAGTAGGATGATATGCCGGATTGTTAGGATGATTCGATTTTCTGTTTCCGACAAAATGTGCACTACATACTCTATATTGTGATTTTTGGTTCCCAAGCACCGCCACCAGAAACACTAAAATTTTAAAATAACTAAATTACGTGTGTCTTTATGTAAAACTCTCGTCTTACTTTTCTCTACGAATTTTCTGTATCCACACATTGCGGCGATCTTTTTCATGTGGTCTTGAGGGAAATGAATAAAATTTTATATTCGGATCAGTATTAAAGTAATTATTATGGCAACCAACAACTGAACACATGATCCTTGATCCTCGTGATTTAGTATTCATCGCAACTATTAAAATAACATAGAAAATTAGATTTTAGTGAGACACAAATACACTTGTTTCTATCAAAATTGGGTTTTGTTGTCATACACGAACTTTGCAATTTTGACATTGGTGGCGCTGGAGTATTTATGCAAAACGCCTATAGATAAGAAAATAGGTATCTGACCTTTGTGTAGATTGGTAATCGAAACTTTCCACTTTGCTTAATGGCCGGGTTCTGCGTAAACGACAGCGCTCTTAATTACTAATAAGTTATCTGTTGAACAACTTCCAGGGAGGGAAGACAAAAAAACCCTAAAAATGTAAGATATTTACACCCTAGCAAATAAAATAACTTTTAAAATACCTCGGAACGTGTGCAGGATAAACAAAATCAGGTAATGCGTCAAACATAATTCTAATACAAAAAGTAATACAAAATTATAAATATCAACGCGCGCTTATGTTAACTGGATACAATACCAAACTAAATACATAGAGGACCGTACTGGTTCTAAAACATTAATAATAAAAGTGTAGATGCAAATAAACAGTGTTCCATACAAAATGAAATTGTAACAATATGAAAAGGTTAAATTCATGCTCACGCCTGTTACTGCAGATAACCTATGGCAACTGTCACCCATAACCTAAAATAGATGTCACATATCGTGTATATCTCCTACTTAACTCACAAACTTTCACTTATCAAATGATATTATAGTGACGTCCTTTAGTGCTTTCTTTGGGGGCTCCGGTCCAGCATATCGCCTACCTCTTCAGAGATAGATACGAATAAAGGTTAAAAACGTCACCTACGCTTTAATATTTCTCTGACAAATGAAACTAAACAAAAATCACTGATCTCAGGCGCCAGATTTTGTAAAAACAGTTTGCTTTACATAGATTGTCGTTCCACTCACTTCGTCATGTACAATAAATGGTGCTTCACTGAAAACGGCGATAAAAACAAACAAAATAAAACTCCAAGAATTTATTTCAACTTAAAAGTGAAAAGCAAAGCAGGTAAACTAGTCCTTACAATTTACTACCTCATAGCAAAGCCGGATTGGTAAGATGGCCTAGGAATTGGAGGTGTGGAGGTAGGTTGAATTAACGCGTGATATTAAACAACCTTAAACAAAAAAGTAAATTAATGTTTTGTAGTCACACTAACCAAATGTTTAGACAAGTGCTGTTTTAAGTAAGCCAAAAATTGTATTTAAAATTAAAAATGTCTTCGTCAGTTGAGATTTTGAGTAAGTAACGAAAACTGCGTTGACCCGAATGATCGTTCAGATGTTCGGGTAAAATTAGAAGATTTTTTACAACTGAAATCACACAAACTGCAATTAAACGGATTTCCTTCAGAATGCGATCTTTTGTGCGAGACATCAAACTGTATTTCGAATGCGTTTTGTAGTCGCACTTTTGCAGCTAAAACCACCTACACCCGAATGTTTATACAAGTGCACTTTTAAGTGACCCGAACGTTTACTGCTGAAACACACAAATAGCATTTAAATGGTCTTAAGTCTTCAAACCGGATTTCGTGTCCGTTTTGTAATCGCACATTTCGCAGCTAAAACTTCATTTACCCGAATGTTTATTCAAGTGTCAATGACTTCGTCGATTGGAATTTAGAGTAAGTTTTCTGAACAAAGCTAAAATTACTCGGGATCGAATGTTCATTCAAGTGTTGTGAAAAAACTAACGATTTTTTACAGCTGAAATCACACAGACTACATTTAAATGGTGCGTAAACTCTTTTCCGATACTTAAATTGTCGTCCATCAGAATGCTTCTTCAAGTGTGTACTTAAGCTAGGCGATTGTTTACATCTGAAATCACAAAAACCACATTTAAATGGTTTCTCTTCAGAATGAATTCGCTTGTGCTGTTTCAAATGAGACTTAGAGTACGTTTTGTAGTCACATTCGTCACAGCCAAGATTACGTTCTCGTTCACCCGAATGTTTAATCAAGTGCGATTTTAGATTATACGCCAGTTTAGTGCTGAAATTACACAAACTACATTTGAATGGTTTTTCTTTACAATGAACTCTCTTGTGCTGGGCCAAATGAGACTTAGAGTAAGTTTTGTAACTACATTGGTCGCAGCCTACATCACGTTGACGTCCACCTGAATGTTTATTCAAGTGTAATTTTAAATACTTCGCCATTTTGGTGCTGAAATCACACAAACCACATTTAAACGCTTTCTCTTCAGAATGCACTATCTTGTGCTTCGTCAAATAAATCTTAGAGTATGTTTTGTATTCGCATTCGTCACAGCTAAAATTACGTTCACCTGAATGTTTCTCCAAGTGTAGTTTCAAGTTTTTCGACCATTTAGTGCTGAATTTGCACATATTGCACCTAAATTGTCGTTCTTCAGAGTGAATTCTGATGTGTTTCTTCAAATTGGTTTTCTTGTCGGTTTTGTAGTTGCACTTGTCGCAGTAGAAAAGCTGCTCCAAAACCACCTCTTTCAATTCTTCTTTAACTTGATACGGTTGTAATTCTAGTTCGCTTTCATCAACCTCTACCTTGCATTTGTTATAAGCGCTTGGATTTTCAGAGAAGCTTGGAGCCTTCAATGAAATTAAATTGTGTAAATAATCCAATGTTGTGTGATACTTACGTCTTCGGGAGGAAACTCCAGCTTTAGGTTCGGTACTAAATCGTGGCTTACTTCAACTTTAATTTCTTCTGGACAAATTGTTTCAAATTCGGCCATGATTTACATACAGAAACTGATTTTTAAATAGAGACACGGGAAATATGAACGAGGAAAACTAAAATGTTATCTTTTTCTAAGGAATTAAGAAACATGGCTGCCGTACACCATAGGCGTACATAAAAACTTTAATAAGGGGTTAGAATCTAAATTTATTAACGCCTCTTTTGCTACACGGCCTCCAGTTCTACGCGCATATAACAGCCCTAGACTAGACGAGTACAATAATACTTTACTGAACCCCGGAAATTGCTTTATAGCGTCGCTAACAGCAGTTTGAAATGTGGTTATTTTGTATTGGCTTTGTTTACATTTTATTAGTTCGGAGTATCGAACTAAAGGAGTGGGGTTAGTTCTCTTATTAGTTCGATCCTGTTTACACCATCTCAACTTGATTCCTTTTTATTTTAACCTCACTCTTAATTTTAAATTTTTATTTTTAATAAATTACTTATATTACCTTTCTACATTAAATAAACTTAATATCGGACTTCCACGAGGCGATATATACGATCAACAAGAGAAATTTAACCTTACTTTTCTTTCTTTATACTTTATAGGGACCGGGCATAAATGCTATCAGCGTCACCTAACGAAGATTAAGTGCATTTATATTGGTACAAACTCGTCAAACGCATAAGTTGTGTTCTACTAAATCTCGTGTCAATTATTATGTTGTGGCTTATAGCTTCCCTGCTCGCCCTTATGAAAAGCAGAGGCGTAATATATAGATATAAAATATTAGACGGATGAAGTATGTATAATCAGTAAGATGTTAATAAATTATCAGCAGCGAGCGGTCACTAGAATACATTATAATTAAAATACAGTATTTGAAATGCATATGTATTTTATGATGTTTCCCTAAAGTATTTTGTATCTAAAATACTTTTCTATGAATATTTTTGTTAAATTATATACTTATAGTGTTGATAATAAAAATAAAAAACAGTTATGACATACAGTTAATAATATATCATAAGATGATTGATTGATGTTTGTCTGACGCACTACTTTGGCATAAATCCCTTGTGGCCTCTTAACTAAATTGAGTACATGTCCTGCGTTTTTCAATTGTCTGCCTTTTATTTCGTTCGCCACAGTTTTATGAATGTAAAATATAGATTTAAAACCAAAGTGTAACTCAACATCCATAATGAGGTTATGATTATGTACCAACAGTTATGTTAACGATTCTCTCCAGAGGGCGCAGATAGGCGCAAAATTTAAAATGTGCACGGTCGCTATAAACAAATAACTGCATCTTTGTTGTGAAGTCGCCATAATAGAAGGAGAGGTGCAAGGACGGAGATATCACTATCAGGTGACGCGTGGAAAAATAATAGAAACTGCTTCATTTCAACATATGAAAAGGTTAAATTCATGCTCACGACTGTCACTGCAGATAACCTATGTCACTCTTAACCTAAAATAGATGACACATATCTTGTATATCTCCTAGTTCATCTCACAAACTTTCACTTGTCAAGTGATATTTTAGTAATCGTCCTTTAGTGCATTCTTTGGGGGCTCCGGTCCAGCGCATCGCGCCTCTCTTAAGAGATCGGAACGATTAAATGTTAAAAACGTGTCCTACGCATCAATATTACCCTGAAAATTAATTTGCAAAAAAAAATTCACGCTGTACTCGTAACGTAGCACGTGGTTCAAGATGATCATCTTCCATAATACTGCAATCAAAAGTCACTCATTAAGAACCTCCAGGTCAGAAAAACCCTAAACCCACACTTCACATAATATCAGAGGAGTTTTTTCTGGATGCATAGGCAAGAGTGTATCAACAGAATAAAAAATTTTGATTTTTCATCTGACTTTTTCAATTTTTTTTTCTATTTCTTTAACGTAGATTGCGGTTGACTAAAAACAAAAAATCCATGGCTTACTAAAACAATAATGACGGATCTCGGGCGCCAGATTTTGTAAAAACAGTTTACTTTGCGTAGATTGTCGTTCCTCTCACTCCGTCAGGTTTAATGGAGGAATGGCATTCCGTGCTTGACTGAAAACGACAACGAAAACAAGCAGAATAAAACTCAAAGAATTTATTTGAAGTTAAAAAGCAAATCAGCTAAACTAGTCCTTAAAATTTACTACCTCATAGCAAAGCCGGATTAGTAAGATGGCCTAGGGATTTTAAGTGGTGGAGGTAGGTTGAATTAACGCGTGATATTAAACAAGAGATAGTCGGTGTCTAAACCTTAAACAAAAAAGTAAATTAATGTTTTGTAATCATACTAACCAAATGTTTATACAAGTGCCGTTATAAGTAAGCCAAAATTGTATTTAAACAGTTTTTCTCAAAAATGTCTTCGTCAGTTAAGAATTTGAGTAGGTTTTTTGAACACTAAAACTACGTTGACCGGAATGATCGTTCAGGTGTTCGGTAAAATTAGAAGATTTTTTACAACTGAAATCACACAAATTGCAATTAAACAGATTTCCTTCAGAATGATCTTTTGTGTGAGATATCAAACTGTATTTCGAATGCGTTTTGTAGTCGCACTTTTTGCAGCTAAAACCACCTACACCCGCATGTTTATTCAAGTGCACTTTTAAGTGACCCGAACGTTTACTGCTGAAATCGCAGAAGTAGCATTTAAATGGTCTTTCTTCCGAGTGAACTCTTTCGTGAGACTTCAAACCGGATTTCGTGTCCGTTTTGTAATCACACATTTTGCAACTAAAAGTACATTCACTCGAATGTTCATTCAAGTGTACCTTGAAGCATGACGATTGCTTACAGCTAAAATCACACAAACTACATGTAAATGTTTTGTCTTTAGATTGGAGGTGCTTGTTGCATGAACGTTTACTTAAATGATCTTTTAAGTCACCGGCGCGTTTGCTGCTATAATTGCAGAAACTGCATTTAAATGGGTTGATTTCATCGTGTTTGCAAATTTGTTGGTGGGTTGTTAATGAAGAAATATCAGGAGCTGTGTAATTGCACCGATTGCAATTGAAACGGTGAGTGAAAATATGATCAGTTAGATTTTCTTTATCGTCAGTACCGTAATTACATTTACAACAGTAGAGAATATTTACTGGAATATGTTCGTCAATGTTGAATAATAACTCAACAATTTCCTCGTCTTCCTTTTTAATTTCTTCTTTAACAAGATATGGTGGTAACTGTATTGCGTTCTCATTTTTCATGTACTGTTCGTCAACCTCAACCTTCAATTTGTTACAATCGACTGGGTTTTCAGCATTACTTAAAGCCTTTAATAAAATTGTATTGTATAAGAATCCAATGTTGTGTGATACTTACCTCTTTGGAAGGAAACTCCAGCATTGGTTCTAAATCGTTGTTTAGTTCAACTTTAATCCCTTGGTTAAGTGTTGCGAATTCAGCCATTATTTATTTATAAATTATAATCCTTACATACATAAATGGTACACAAGACAAACGATAAAAAGTAAAATGTTTATGTTTTTATGGCGGCCGCATATCATGGGCGCACATAAAACTTTGCTTAGGGGTCTAAATCTAATTTTATTAAGGAAGTTGAAGTCACAATACCATGGTTTTCTCGCAGCGTGGTTTCATTTCATTTATGTTACCGATGTTAAATGTTTACAAAAGTTCTTGTTTATGCCTACAAGACAGTCGTTAATAAAAATGTTTATGTTCGCCTCTTTTTAGACAGTATACCAATTCATATTGCGATTATAAAATGGTTTGTAGATGTAAAGCAAAGCCCTACGTTGTTTTGTCATAATATTATGATATATTTATGAAATATTTGTTGGACTTAGAATGGAGCATAGGGGCAAATAGAAGGATCTGGGTGACGGGGGTCTACCAGGGGAGGCTTTTTATTATCCTGGTCCCGTCCGATAGGACGGAGGTTTCATCTAGTCTAAACTAATAAACAAAATTTTTCTTTATACCGATTTAAATTCACAATCAAAATAAATAAATCAAATAAATACAAACAACCTTAGTCAAGTAAGTGCGGTAAGTTTGCCTCTGTTGTTTCTGTGATTAATTAATTTTCCTTCGTTGTTTTAGTATAGTCACCATCACCACCACATTTAGTTCGCTTCAAAATAATGTTCATACACACACACACACACACGCGCGCACACACACACACACACACACACACACACACATGACATCTTCGATCTTAGTTCAATATGACAATATGACGCTTGGGAGTCCCTGCTCAGGCGCGATTTTGTGACCCTCGCTTAAAGGCAGGCAACTTAGAGATGAAAACAAAATAAAACTTAATAATTCTTTCTATAAATAAATAGGAATTCTTTAACAAACGTCAAAGCGATTCTACGGTATGGAGTAGTTACGTGTTTCGATATAGTGGCACTGAAGGTGCAAAAGTACGCTACCTAATTCAATATGGCACGGAACGAGATCGGCGGATAACCTCCGGAGCGGTAGCTACAGATAGGAGTGAAAAGTATTAAAAGAAGTTACTCCACTTCTATCATCTGCACTGTTGGGACGGAACACCAACACGAACTCACCCAAAACGAATTGTCCCTGAGCGTAATTTCTCACAGTTAAGTTTAGACACATTTTAAACGGGGTGGAAAGCGCCCGCGGACCAACGTACTGGGTCATCCGCAATACGAATAAACAAATAGTTAAACATGTAACAAACTAAATTTTAAAAATACAATTAATTGAAACAAATTAATTTGGTGTCGGTGGGTAAAAAAATAAACGTAATTCGCAACATCTTCGGTGGAAACAACGGTGTAATCGCTTTTCGGACGATGACCTGGTAGGACACCTACAATTATGCGACATTTCGGTATCGAAAACAAAACACTTTGGCGGATTCTTGCAGGTTAACCGCAAATGGAGACTCTGGCCACATCTGTACCAGAGGTCACCAAACGAATTGGGCTTGGGGTAGTCGGATGGCATATGCCTCAGAATAAAATTACGTTAACAAGGTTGCGGTGTCAGCAGAGGCGGGTGCGGATGGCTGGTTTGTGCTTCTTCGAGCTTTACCTTCGCATTAATAATATCGGATACTACATAATTCCGAGTTTGGATTGGTCAGGTGACCAATGATGACGATGCGGTTAACTTATTCGGTTTTGTCAGAAGTTTCATCGAGGATGGGACGGGCGGTACAGTTTTGTCTTTAACTATGTAATTGATCAAAAGGAAAACTAACGAAACGGTTGGCGGGACTTTTTCAGTCACTCCTATTTTTTTCCCGATACCATACAACGGTGTTGTTGAATTTAATTTTGGGTTGGCTGTATCATGGCGTAAAGTATCGATGACGGTTAACGGTATTTTTCATTAAAGTCCGTCATAACTTGCTACCTTTGAACAAATCAAAATTACAGGGTGGTACTACATGTCTGTAGGCGGCCGCATCGCGTCACAGAGGGTCGGTTTAGTAGAAGTCGACATCTCGTTTGTTCTAATCGGTCTTCGTTTTTCTTCGGACAACTTCGGGTTCTTCTTCGGTTAAAAATCGATACGGAAGTTGATTGATTGGCTATATACAAGACAAAAGACATATCTCAGAGTACCATTGGTCGTCTAATTTCATTGGAACCAACCCGATCTCGTCGGGGATAGCCGGATTGTAATCTTTGGTGTCGAAATAATCAAACACTTCTCCTCGTTAGCTTTTAACGGCTTCGGTTCGACATTAGATAGGTTCGAAAATTTTCGGGTATTTTCGAAAGTCGTCAAACGGAAACCATTGGTAAGCGATAAAAAATTTCAAATTGGTCCCTGCTCGGGCGTCATCTTTATTCTTATGGTTTCTTCTTTTGCTTTGTATTTTTTTATTCTTCGGTCGGTTTGTTCGTTCGGTTGGCTTGATTGAAAAGCGGAAATAAAAACAAACAAAATAAAACTTAATCTTTATTATATAAACTGCAGTTTCATATTAAACTAAAAGCGGTACTCGTTATTCATTAAGCGGTTCTACGGTATAGGTAGGCTTCGGTGGCGAGTACCGTATTAGAACGGTTATACTGATCGGAACCAGGGAGTTTATCATATATTTAAAGATTTCAGTTCACAAGGTCGCATAAAATTATAATATTAAGATCTAGAGGTTCTAAATACTAAAAATAAAGTAAACAAGTTTTATATTCGAGATTTTATTGATAAAAACTTCACGCACCTTTAATTACATTCGATAACAAATCCACTAAAGTAGGGACACATTGCATACACGAATCGCCTAGGTATATGTTAATTTATTTTGGTGATAGTTTGGCATTTTGCTTTCTGTAACTTACGATAACACAGAATTCAAACTTCATGAGAAATTATCGAATTTGCTAAAGTAAACCATTAAAACATTATCACCAACATATGGCACCAAACCGGCTTCATATTTAGCAACACGATCGTTGAAACAATTAGGCTTAGACAATATTCAAATTTATACCCGTGTACTTAAAAACAGAATTAAAGACATTCAAAGATTATTAAGCTCATCACAGTGGCGTCACGTGTAGATTTTGTACATAAGCATACTATTTAACTACAAAAAGTGTTTTGTAAAATTTGTTCTGTAAGTCACACTCACCAGAACGTTTACTCAAATTCACTTTTAAGTATTACTTCAGAAGAAACCGTTTCATCAGAGGGTTTCGTCAATTCCAATTTAGAATAAGTTTTGTGAGCAACGTTAAAATTATGTTGACCAGAATGATGATTTAAGTGTTGCGTAAAGATAGACGACTGTTTACAACTAAAATCACACAAACCGCATTTAAACGATTTCCCCTTAGAGTGAATTCGTTTGTGCGACATCAAACTGTATTTCGAGTATGTTTTGAAGTCGCACTTGTCGCAGCTAAAAGTCCATTCAGCCGAATGCCCATTTAAGTGTTGCGTAAAGCTAGACGATTCCTTACAACTAAAATCGCACAAGCTGCATTCAAACGGTTTTCCTTCGCAGTGAATTTTTTTGTGCGACTTCAAACTGTATTTCGAATGCGTTTTGTAGTCGCAGTTTTCGCAGCTAAGAGCAAATTCATCCGAATGTTTTCTCAAGTGCTTTTTTAAACTAATAGAGAATCTACTGCTGTAATCACACAAACTGCATTTAAACGGTTTTTCCTCCGAATGAATCTTATAGTGAGCCGTCAAACTTGATTTCCAATACGTTTTGAAGTCGCACTTTTCACAGCACAAATTACGTTCAGCCGAGTGTGTCTTCAAGTGCGATTTTATGGTACTCCATTGTTTAGCCTTAAAATCACACGAACTGCATTTGTATGGTTTTTGTTCAGAATGGTTCTTCTTGTGTCCGACCAAACTGTATTTGTTGTACGTTTTATAGTCGCACTCGTCGCAGCTAAAACTACGTTCGCCAGAGTGTTTATTCAAGTGCACTTTAAAGTAACTCGAATGTCTAGTGCTGAAATCACACACATGGCATTTAAATGGTTTTTCTTCAATGTGACTTTTGTTGTGCGACGTCAAACTACGCTTGTAGTATGTTTTAAAATCACACTTGTCGCAACAGAAAGGTTCCTCATCTAAGTGTTTAGGTAAATGCGCTTTTAAAGAAACCAGTGAGTTACTTTGATAACTGCATGAACTACATTTAAACGGTTTTATTTCAGAATGAACTGCTTTGTGCCGTGCCAAATAATGTTTGAAGTATGTTGTGTAATCGCACTTATCACAACTATAACTATATTCATTCGAATGTTTCTTAAAGTGCAATTCTAAGTTACTCAAGCGTTTACCGGTGTAATCACACAAACTACATTTAAATTTTTGTTCAGAATGGACCATTTTGTGTAACGTCAACTTATATTTGTAGTACGTTTTGTAATCGCACTTGTCACAGTAAAAAGGTTGTTCTTTCGAGTGTTTCATCATATGGAGTCTTAAATTTCTTGAAAACTTATTTTGATAATTGCATAAATTGCACTCGAATACTTTCTGTCTATTGCAAATTTGTTGGTGAGTCATTAACAAAGAATTAACAGGGGTCGTATAACTACACCGATCACACTTAAAACGATGAGTAAAAACATGATCGGTTAGAGTTTGTTTGTCGTTAGTGACGTAATTACATTCGTAACAGTAAAGGATATTTACCGGACTGCATTCTTCAATGTTGAATGACCAACACTCGATCTTAATCGAGTCTTCGACAAACTCCTCTTTAATTTCTTCTTTAACGAGATTCGGTTGTATCGTTTCGTTGATCTCCACCTTAAATGGAACTGGGTTATCGGTGGTGCTTAGAACCTTCAATGAAACGGTTGAATTGGATAAATAATCCAATGTGATACTTACGCCCTCGGAAGGAAACTCCAACTTTGGATTTGGTACAAATTCGTTCCTTATATCAAATTTCGTTTCTTGTTTAATTGTACATGTAGTAATTAAAGTGGATTCTGCCATAATTTATGACCAGAAATTGATTATAAACGGAGAAAATCTGAGCTGAAGTTTTGTCAACAAAATCAACGATTATGAAAGAAATATGGCGGCCGCACAGCATAGGCGCACGAACAAATTTTACACAGGGGTGTGAATCACATTAATTTTTTGGCGGAACTACAAAAAAGGAAAAGAAAATTAAACATTACAAGCCAAAAGTAAAACTATAATTTTTTTATACAAAAAAATTAACTTCTTTTGGTGTAAATACAATAAAAATGATGAATACATGATGATAATCGTGATAAATTTACGTAAAATATTCAAAATAAAGACAATTTTTGTTCTCAAAATTAATAAAATATGTAATTCTACTACACACTTTTATGTAAATCAATAAATGACAAAAGAAAATCAAAATTTTGTTGTAGGAAAAACTTTGAAATCAGGTTATACTTCACCAACTTCTATGGAAAAAATACAATAAAAAGAAAAAAAGAAGATTAGAAAATAAACATTAAAAATAATATTTCAATTACTCTTTATTGTAGAAAAGTACATAATTGAAAGTAAAACACGTGAATAACGTCAGATTCAAAATAATTTTTTTTCCACTATGAAAACTTTACGTTTCATAGTCATAAACCACTAGAGAAAATTTCTCATATCTAAACATCTGCCGAAAATCATTTCGTTATTAGTAACGGTATATATATATATATATATATATACATATATATTAGCAATCGACTATGTAACTGCTTTACATACCTGTCGGCAAAGTTGCTAACATTTACGTACGTGAACGCTTTCACGAGTCGACACTAGATGTCGAAAACCTTAACGTTTATATATATATATATATATATATATATATATATACATACCCCAATTGACTGAAAGTAGTTGCAAAAGCTGATTGGTTGCTCGTTTTGATTTAAAACTGACATTTATTTATCTAACCTGAAAATCTGTCAAAACGACGTATACACTTCAAATAAAAAAAGTAAACTTGATAATTATTATTGTTCATTATTGAGAATAAAAAAATGTTTGCTAGTCATGAAAACAGCTATATATTTTTTAATTGCTAAACTGACAGTTCAATCTTAAATTAAATTTTGATAAAACTTAGATACTACATAGTAGTCGTAAAAAAAGTATAGTGTATTAGTTGAGGATAAAATCATGTTTCATTCTTTGTGATTAGTAATAGAATATGCTATTTTATACACAAAACTGATACAACATGTATCTAATTCAAAAAAACAAAAGTTTTGTCAATTAATCAAATTATAAAGTTACTAAATGATGTTTAGAATGAATCGTATCTATTTTATGCGACAGGAATAAGTACGAACACTAACAATTAACGATATAGAAGGAAATTAATCAATTATTATCGTAACACTACGTAATACGAAAACAAAAAAAAGCGAGTTTTACTAACATTGAAAGCGAACAGAAGTATTGTAAAATTAAGGCCCCAACACGGTAATAATTGCGGATTTTTTGTTTTTTACCGTAATGGGAAATGTAGTGCTATGTATATTTATCTTCTTTTACTCTTGCCCTTTTTTATGTATTTGTGTCTCTTGATCTATTCTTACTATCTCTACTTACATCTTTTTATCTCCTTTCTCGCATATCCCTCTCTTGCGTAGTATAATCTTTCTCCCGTTTCTTTTCGCCTCTCCATCTTGTTCTCATACTTCACCGCCCTTCTTCTTGTTTGCATTCTTATATCTTTTCTATTTTTACTTCCTTTTGTAGTATGTATCCTGATGGTGTTTGCCTTTTAATTCAATATCTCTTTTTAGTACTTCTTGTAACTTTTCTAGTTCTACCCATTCTCACTTGTCCAATTATCTAATTTCTATTTCTTTCCAATTAAGATATATCTTAAATACCTGTACTTGTCCACGATCTCTATTGTTCCATCTTGTCAACGCTATGTCACTTTCCTCTTTTACACTTTTATTTAAGATTCCACAATCTTTGTTTTACCTACTTTTGTCTCTAACAACCTTTTTCCAAAAGTGTCCTCACTATTTTATTATCCCTTTTATCTCTTCTTTTTGCCATTGTCGTCTAATGTTCATACGTCCTTCTACTACTATTCCGCTACTACCTGATGTATCTCCATTTTCTCTTCTAGATCCCTAATATATAAAGAAAATAGATAAAGACATAACGGACATCATGTTTTAGTCCTCTTCTAGTCCATAACTTGTTTCCCAATCCATTCAACTTATTCCTCTGTAATTTTTTATTTTCTTCCTATCCTATCCTTTGTGAATTGGACATATTATTGCCTCTCTCCATTGATGTAGTAGTCCTCCCCCTTTCCATATCCTGTTTTATGTTCTTCTCATTCTCTCCCTCATCACCTCTCCTGTATAACTCCACTTGAGTCCCATCAGTACCTCCGGCTTTAGCTTGTATTTAATTTATCCCCATCTGTTTCTTTTCATTTTTTAATTTATATTATTTCTTCATTTGCTTCTCCTCACAATGTTCGTCCTATTTTTTCCAGTTTATTTTAGTTTCATCCTTCTGTCTCTTTTTCTTTCCTTTAAACTCCATTCCACGTTTTTATTTGTTCGACTTGTATTCTTTTTTTCTTGTTTGATAAATTTCTTAAAAGTTTTTTCTTTTGTTTTTAAATTTTTTACGTCTATTTTTCGTTTTTAAAAAATTCTTTTTCCATTTTCTCGTTTGTTTCTTTGCTCTTTGACACTCTTCATTTCACCATTTAGTTTATTCTATTGTTTTCTTCCCAAATTTCCATTTTTAAGTTGCTTACTCCATTCTTATTATCCATTTTTATCTCTAGCATTATTTTATCCCGTCTGTTTCCTGTTGTTTGTCTATGATCTCCATTTTTTCTTATACCTTTTTGTACTAGCTTTTGTTCATATCTTCTTTGTTATCCGATTCCCGAAGAACCTGATATTTCGAAACTACGTGGGAAAAACTTAATTAAAAAAGTAAATAGTGTAGGTACGTGGTATTTGCAAACGATATTGTCAAGTCTTACAGAATAGGACCGATTAATAGGTGCGTTTTATTGAGACACTGATCCAATCGTTTTATTTTATTTTCAGTGTATAGCTATATGTCTATCAAAATTCAAATCTTAGGTTATAAATGACAATAGGGTACGAAATTATGTAATCTCTATCCTAAAATTAAAACTTGTTCGTTTAAAATGCTGCAAAAGCCAAATGAAGCGTTCGTTTGCATAAACTGACCAAACTGTACCCTGTTTGTTTAATTTTCAGGTCATGTACAGAACAAGAACTTGTTGAACTTCCTTAGAAGCAAGAGTCGCGCATACACGTTTGTTTGCAATTAAAACTATTGACGTCATACGGATGAACTTGGAACTAAACAAACGAACACACCTAAGGTCAAGTCACGATAAACAATAATCGGTATGCAACGAATCGTTCACGAACGAACATTTGTAGAATAGACACGTAAATAACAAAATAATATGCAAGAAGCAAATATCGCTAAATGAACGCAACCAAAAACTGGATGCGTTACAGGGATAACAAACACTTCCATATTTGTGTCTCACATTCTGCTACTTGTGGCTGTTTATAAAATTAGTTATAATTAATAAATTATGGCAGGTTTCACAACAATTACACACGGAATTTGTTCACAAGATATTAAGCAAGAAGTGGAAGTTGATTTAGTACTTAATTCGAATTCGGAAGAAGTAAGTATCACATGGCATCGAATAATGTATACAACTTAATGTTATTAAAGGCTCCTAGTGTCACCGAAAACACATTTGCATGTAGCAAGGTGGAAATCGACGAAAATGAAAGTGTACTAAATTTACATTTGTATTCTGTTAAAAAAGAAGAGCTTGCGGACGACTTGATTAAGACTGACGACTATTTAAAGTCATTCAATACCGACTTACCTTTGTACATTGACGAACGTATTCCAGTGTCCTGTGACCAGGAGGTATCGAATTTATTTGAATGCCGTGGTTGTCTTTATAAGGCAAACAGTGAAATTACTTTGAAACTTCATGTCCAAGCATGTTTATTACAGAAGCAAGTTGATCGAGACAACATAATGAAGTGTGGAAAATGTGAGTACTCGACTTCTAAAGCTAAACATTTGAGACAGCACGTGCTTCGCAACCATGATGAAAGTAAACTAAAGCACAAATCCAAATTGGTGGAGCATACGAACACAATGTGCTGTGATAAATGCGACTATAAAACTTACTCCGAATCTATGTTGATACAACACCAAGTAGTTCATTCTGATCATAAAACATTTAAATGCGAGTTGTGTAGTTTTAGTAGTAAACGCGAAGGTAGTTTAAAAAAACATGTGAAAAGACATTCTGCCGAACGCAATTTTAATTGCGACAAGTGCAACTACAAAGGCTACAACAAATACATGTTATCCGATCATAAATTAGTTCATTCCGAAGAAAGACCCTTTAAATGTAGCTTGTGCGATTACAGCACCAAACAATCTCGTTACCTGAAGGCGCATTTGAAAGAACGTAATTTAAGCTGCGACATTTGCGATTTCAAAACCGAGTACAAGTGTCAGTTGGCGAAACACAAAAGTCTTCATACTGAAGAAAGATTGTATAAATGCTTGCTGTGTGATTTCAGCACTCAAAGATCGAAGCACTTCAAACTACATGTCGATAAACATTCGGGTGAGCGAAAGTTATTTAGGTGCGACAAGTGCAAATACAAAACATACTATAACTTTAAGTTGGCGAAACACGTAAGGATTCATTCTGCAGAAACATTGTATGAATGCAGTTTGTGTGATTTCAGTGCTAGATCAGCGAACGGCTTAACAGTACACTTGAAAAACATTTAGCTACGTTATAGTATTTTATTTTTTATAGTCACAAAGTACAAATAAATAATAAAATCTCAAAAAATGTGAAGGTTATTGTGCTGCCACCATCCATCATATTTTTGTGGTTAGAGAAGAATAATTTGAGTTTTAATTCTAACACCTTTTCAAAGTAAATATACCTATTTGTTATTTTTTAATGGAAACACTAAGCATTTACAGTGTATGCTTTTTCTTAGCATCTCTAAAGTAATAGTCGACTAAGCACGCTCACTACTTACCCAAGGTGTGTTCATTAACTTTATTTATTGTTGCGCGTAACCTGGGAGTTTCATTCTGGACAGAGTACATAATTTTAGTTTAATTGATTAATATTTACCTTAAATTTAGTGTATCTTTATGCTTTTCTTTTGTTGATGGACAATACTTTCCAAGAAGAAGTACCTTAAAGATGACATTACAAAACTCTTGTTACAGTAAAAAGTATAAAGTTAAATTAGCGAAATAACCCATAAAAACAAACTTGAAAGAGAGACCCAAAAAAGAGGTTAAAAGTGGGAAGGTCGCCAAAAGAAGGAAAAACGCGGGTGAAAGAAAAAATAAATCTACGAGAAGTAAGGCAAAAGAAATGAGAAAAATATAAAAATGAAAAGTTGAAAAATAAATGTAAAAGATTAGAAACGAAAATGTAAAACCTAGGAAAAGGGCAGAAAAGAGGAGAATAAAATATATAGTAGTTAGAAGACTAGACGTAAAATGAGGAAGAGAAGAAATACAAAGACAGGTGGAAAATATGATGAAGAAAGAGATGAGGATACAGGCAAAGATTGTAGAGGCAATCGAGATAGGGAGATGCGCAGTGTTAATAAAAATGGGACGTCTGGAGGACAAAATAGAGATGACGAAAGGTAATGGAATTTACATAGACGATATGACAAAGAAAGAGAGACACTAAAACAGAGATAAGACAAGAGTTTAAATGCAACTTATGTGATTGCAGCGGCAAATACTCTGATAGCTTAAAAGTGCACTTAAGTAAACATTCAGGTAAACGTAAGACAAACTATTTAAATGCAGTTTAGCATGATTTTAATAGTAAACCTCCAGTCCAACAAAATTGCAGCTGCATGGTAGGACATTAAATCTAATATACAATAATTCTAAAAATTGACCAAAATAGAAGAATAATGAATGTACCACCGACAAACTAAATTCTGGTGATGTTGTATCAAGTTCCAATACAAATTCGTCATAATTTAATGCGACAACGATTACCACGAAAGAAAAAAATATGACAAAATATCTAGTGTCACAACCTCGTACTATCGTAGCACATCCGAATAGTAATCAAAAACTTCTCTACAGATAGTGTAAGCAGTTTACAAAAAGTTGATTCTTCGATCATTGATGCTAATTAAGTGTTGCCTTAAAAATCGATCTTATATTCGCAATTGTACAACTGTATCTAAACAAATAATGGGAATCTCAGGAGTAAAAAAACTCGAGTGTAAGTTTACAATTATATAAGATGCGACTGGCGATTACATCCCAAAAGTAGGTTTTATATCGCATCTATGACAAATAAGTATAATTAAATGAAACAAGCTTTCAGTCCATTAACCAATACTAATTTAAATTTAATTATACTTAAAAATATCCAATACATGAATAATTGTTCTCCAAAGTGTATGCCTTTTTTCATCAATAAGATTTATGACAAATAAGTTTGGTCCGACATCTACCTAGTGCCACAATCTATTTGTTGGCACATTTTTAAACTATTAAGATACGTCTTGATTTTTGAGTTAAGCAATTGTATCAGCTGTTTGGATAGTTTCAAGATTAAATTTTATTAAGTAAGAATACGATAGATGGCGTGCATTTATTCTTGAATGTCGGAGTTTTAGGGTTGGGTTTAATTCGGTTTTTAGGGCCAGAAAGTCCATGGCGCACTCCTATATTTTTTCTTGGTTCTTCTTAGCGTATTTATTATTATTTTCTCATTGCCCTGCGTTTTAATCTTACCAAGGGGGAATTTGTTATGCATTAAATATTACCTGCCGACTTTTACAACTGTTACGCTAGACACCGTAAGTTACATATGAGAAAATCATAACCATTAAGTATTTCTTCTATTAACATTTTATAATCATACTCTACTTTAAGACGCTCAACGCTTTGTTAGATCAGAGTACTTATGATTTCGTTGTCGAGGCGATTCTTTCTTTCTTCGTTTGACGAACTTAATCTTTAACTTCGTATGGGGGTAAACGCTTCTAGTATAGACGAAAGCACAATAACAACGTTTTCGAAATCCTCATTGATTTATCGTATACAGAGTGTTCAAAATCTGATGACTAATTAGATAAATTAATTTTGAAGTTGGAAAAGTTTATTTTTACAAATGTAACACCTTGCGTTAATTGGATGGTTGGATGCTGTTCCATCGTGTTTGCCGATTTTAAAAATAATAATGAGTTTCGTGTTTAATTTAAGTCATTAAGCTAAAATTAAATTGGTTATCTTTGAGCGTAGACATAATTGCGTTGGTTAGCGATTTATTTCCGTTCGCTTCTTGACGTTTATCCTACCTAATTAAGCCTCAAACGTAGTTGCGATCATATAAAATGGATTTAAGATATATGATGTCCGCGTCAACTCCGATGCGATTTGTACTTGATAATATTAGGATTGCTATACTTTTGAAGAGCCGGTTTCGCTCGCCTTGTGCGTATTAAGTTTTATTCCGAAGAACCGGAATGATGATTTTTTTGAATCAGACCGAATGATGACGGTATTGTGTGCTTTGATGAACTAATTTTGTGGAAAATAATGTATGTGAAGTTTGAGATTATTGATCTCGCAATATGGAAGTTAAGCGTCTTAAGCCATTTATTTATTCTTTTCAGTGAAGATGTTTTTTTTTGTGCATTCAGGATCGTTTCTACGTCTATACCTTAGCCTACTGAGCATCGGGGGCCACAAAATCGTTAAGTACCCTTACGTCTCCGTCAAGCTCAATGAGCGCTACTAAATATAATGTTCTGGTAATTTGTATGTATTTAAACAATAACATAATAATAATATTAAACCCTACAATATTATTTCTGTATTTACCAAGCGGTTATGACGTTTTTCATATGCATTTTTAGGAAACCACAGTATTTCGTAATGAAGTCATACGAATTACATTTAAATAAACTTTTAATGAATAATTAACTTGCTTTTAATGAACGTTTTGTAGTCGCACTTGTCACAGTTAAAATTACGTTCAGCCGAATGTTACTCAAGTGCACTTTTAAATAATGAGAGTGTTTAGTGGTAAAATCACATAAACTGCACTTAAATGTTTTTTCATCAGAATGAATTCTTCTGTGAAGCAACAACTTGCCTTTCTTATAAGTTGTGTAGTTGCACTTGCAACAGTTAAGTTTATGACCACTTGAACGCTTGTTCAAATTTTTTTTAAAGTACGACGTTGTTTACATCTGAATTGCATTTAAATGGCCTTTTTTCAGAATGAACCGTTTGTTTAGATTTAAGTTGAAAATTTATATTTTTTTTGTGTGTTTCTGCAGCCACTTAGGCAACACACACATTGCTTAGGTATTTTTTGTGCTGAAATAAGGTACGTCACGAAGTTTTCCCTGTTTTCGGGACAGTCTTTCACAAGTTGTCAACGTGGTTGCTTGCTTTCTAGCACACCGTTAATTTCTAAATGTTTTTACAAAAATTTAAGTCGTTGTGAATTTGTTAGCGTACGAGTTCGAAATATACTGTTTTTAATTAATCAAATGCATCCTTTTTTTAACAACTTCTAACGTTACATCAATAAAGAAGCAGCCGAATATGGATTGCATTATCTTGCTGGTATGAAGTGCGTTCGATTGTTTAATTATCCGCTTCACCGTTTGTCTCTCAAAGTTGCTTTTAATGTATGTCTTGTAGTCGCATCTGTTGCAGCTGAATTTACATTCGGATTCATTTAAATTTTTTGCGCTTGCTTTACCATAGGCAGGAATAATGTGTTCCGCATTAGACGTCACTTGTCTACTTAAGCAAGTCTTCAAGTGACGTTCCAAAGTTCGTTTAGTGTTTGTCCTACAACCACAATCATGGCATTCGAATAGATCTTTGCTCATTGAGTGAATTTGTTAGTGAATCAATAACATAGAATTATCAGGAGTTGTGAAATTACACTGTTCACATTGAAAGCGATGAGTGACAATATGCCCGCTAAGATTTTGCTGGTCGTTGGTGCCATAATTACATTGATAACAGTAGAAAATATTGATTGGAAGGCATTTTTCGATACATACCTACAGATATGTCACTGTTGAATCACACAAGATGGTCTTCAACAATTTCCTCGTCCTTAACCAGGTCTTCCACAAACTCCTCTTTAAGTAGTTCATCAAATTCGACCTTACATGAGTAGAGATAGATAAGCGGTTCTGGAGCCTCACCTCTGACGTCACACGCTATAATATTGCTTCATAATTGATAATAACCAGACCGATACCTGTATAAACAGACCGGTACCTGTGTAAACAGATCCGTTTATATAGGCACATGTCTGTTTACACAGGCGCCGGTCTGTTTATAGTACAGGTCTATATACAGGGTGTCCCCAAAACTAATGGAACATTATTTAATATAAGATTCCTTAGACGAAAACAATAAGATTTTTTTATATTAACCATACTCGAAAATTGGATATTTACTATTTTGTCAAAATAGTACTTTTCAATTAAATAAAAAAAACCTAAAATTAATTTTTTACTTTGACACCCTATATCTTAGTAAATATCCAGTTATCAAGTATGGTTAATATAAAAAAATCTGATTGTTTTCGTCTAAGGAATCTTATATTAAAATATGTCCCATTAGTTCTGGGACACCCTGTATATAGTTACACGTCTGTTTACACAGGTACAGGTCTAATTATACAGGTGCAGGTCTATTTGTACAGGTACAGGTCTGTTTACACAAGTACTGGTTTGTTTATACAGGTATAGGTCTGTGTATTATCAATAGTGAAGCAATATCATAAGCGTGTGACGTCAGAGGTGAGGCTCCAAAACCCCCTATCTGTCTCTACTTAGATGCAACTGAGTTTGCAGCCTTAAATGGAATTAAATTATGTAAATAATCGTGTATTTTGTGATATGTACTAATATCTCCCGAAAGGAACTCCAACCTTAAGTGCGGTACCTCGTTTAATTTAAATTTTTCTTCTTCCTAAATTTCTTCTAATCCATAAAACCTGCTTAGAATTGTTGCGAATTTAGCGATTGTTTAGAAGCTGAAGCAAAAATTTATATTTTATAAACAACCACAAATGGTACACGAGACACAGTCAGGATAGTGTTTGTTATCCCTACAAAACAAATGACGTGGCAACATTGGTTTATATCTGAGATTTTTTTCTAAATCCGGTTAAATTTGAAAGGAATTGAAGTAAGAAACCCTGAGGTTTGCACTGCACCATACAAAGATTTCCATTTGGCCGCCGTGTTGCAAGCTACGCCCCCATAACATGTATTTTTGTTTTTAATTATCTGTTGTTTGTTTTAACTAGTTTTTTGAATACCTTCACTTGATAACGATGCCTGGGAAGCATTGAAACCATGGTCGTTTTGGTTTTTATTTTCCTAAAATTAAAATAATATACCTACTTCTTAAGGACTGGGTGTACTTTTTAACATTATTAAAATAATTAACTTTATTTCCACCGACGCCGACGCTTGTCGTTGCCGCATTTGGTATTCGGTAGTAGAAACGCACACGACTACGTTGACAACAAAATACCTATTTGTGACGTTGTCTTCACAAGAAATAGTTTCTTTGATGCTTTAGCGGTCCGACCGGATTAAAGATGACTCGTCGAGCACCCAGAAATGTAACGCGGAGTATTGTTACAAAAGCTGGTTTACTGCGGTGATTTCCGTGTTGTCGGCTTTGCCCAAGTTTCAGTATGTAATTAACCGGTTAGTTATCAACCGGTTTTGGATTGTTAACCGGCAGAGCTAGGCTGCAGAATCAAATATGTGGCTTTACAAATTAAACGGTTAACAAATAAAAGCTCCATTGCAGAGTTTTTCGTGGAGAATTGAATCCTCAGTTAAAAGCTCGGTTGTACAAAAAGAACATAATGAAGATCAGCGAGGGGTCGTACAGAAAGAACGTTATAAAAAAATCAAAATCGGCAATCGAATGAATAACGGTTTTCTAGCGGTTAGTCGTTAACAAAAGATTAATCGGTTGTAATAGAAGAGTTTCGAGAGGATTTCGTAATCTCGAATCTCCTGCTATAAGTTTGTACAATAGCAAACAAACACCGAGAATCACTCGACAGTTGTTCTGTCCTTTTGGGACTCGTCAGAAATGATAGAACCTTAGTGTAACTTCACTATTGTACTGTTGAGTATATCCCTACAGGAAGGCACATCATATACCACCACTAAGTTCTTTACAACATAACCATAACTGTGTGAGACAAATGTCAAAAGTCCGATTCCCGAGTAGGGAGAAATGGAAGAAAGGCAGTGAATGTTTTTGTTTTTACTTGTTTTGGTTGCTTTTAGACACATGTGTCAAAAGAAAAAGTAAACAAGAAATTTAATTTCAGACAATTATTGAGAAGCAGTTTATACATGAGCGCATGACCCAACAATTAATTACATTACGTTTGTAAAATTAAAATGCTAGTTATCTAGGTTCGTTACCAACTAAAGTTACTAACGTAATTAACATGAACTTAATCTATTAAACGTAATATGGGTTTACAAACTTTAAAACCTAGGAAAAATAACTGTGCCACTAAGCTTAGTGGTATCATAGGTTCCTTGTTAAAATTCGTTGTTGTATGTATCATACAGTGTCTAATTTAGTTAATTTGCAGACCACTTGCAGCAAACATTGTTTTTACGTATAGTTTTCTTTTTTTTCATAATTTTTAGAAATACACTTATTTTAACAGACACTTTTCAGCAATTAATGCGTTTACGTAGCACTTCAAATTATATTATCGTTTACAAATTTTATTTTCCAATTTGAGGATCGACTTGCTTTCAACGGTGGTGAATTGACAATCCTCCTAAAATTTTGCGTTGCCCATATTTATAATGTCGCCAAAGGTCTTTTTGGTAATTAACGTTTTTGAAGTCGTTTTTCGCAAAAAATTCCAGGACATAAGACAATCGAATGAATCCCAAAAAATTAAATTTTAGCAGCTTAATATTTGAATCAAACGAAAGCTTGTAAAATTCTAAGCAGAAAATGTTTATACGTTCATAAGTTCCGCTGTTAGGGCTTCGAAATATTGGCACCTCGATGCGTACGTCACGCGGTGTGACGTCATACGACCTGGTAAATTATAATTTTCATTTTGATTATTCAGATTTTTATTAATTTTCCGGGTTCTCCATACCTTTTCTTAAGATTCACGACCCTTGAAAATGTCTATAAATTGTTATCTGGACACTAATTAAATTGTTAAAAAAAACGAAGTTTTCCTTCAAAAAAAAAAATAAATGTTTTGGACACAGAAACACACACTGAGTTACGATTATGCATTTCCTTTGACAAACACTAAAGGTCTCTAAAACCTTCACGATAAAGTTGTGCAAGTAATATTCTTAAACTTCAAACTGCATAAAAATATTTGTTTTCAGGATGGCAAAATCTATTCGAACTATGAAGACAGAGTCTGATCTAATATTCTTAAAAAATTAGAAAATTTAAAACTATACGTTAAATACATAATCGTTATAGCTCATAAGAAAGAAATAGAAACCATACCAACAATTTTTAACACCTCTCCAGACAAGACTAAAATTCACAATGGAAACAATTTATTATGTACTTTTTACACGAATAACAGAAAACGATTTACAGTAGGCATGCAAACATTTTAAAGTCAGTATTTACCGGTTAAGTAGGGATCTATTTCTAAACAAACGTTTACATCTAGTAAAGTTATGAGTCGGTATTACATAGCCATCCTTCAAGAAACAAAGATAGTCAGTAGTCCTATCGCACAAATTCAGTTATTATGATGCAATATCCTTCCTGCCAAAATGAATTTTTTTGTGACTCCTCAGATTGCTTTCATAATACGATTTATAGTCGCAGATGTCGCAACTAAAATTACGTACACCCAAGTGTTTATTGAAGTGCACTTTTAAGTTACTCGAGCGTTTAGTGCTGAAATTACATAAATTACATTTAAATGGTTTTTCTTCGGAATGAACTTTATTGTGAGCCATCAAGTCTCTATTAGTGAATGTTTTGTAGTCGCACTTGTTGCAGCTAAATTTTCGATCGTCCAAATGTTTGTTCAAGCTAAATTTACGACCACTTGAATGTGTATTCAAGTGCATTTTTAAATTACGAAAGTGTTTACTACTGTAATTACATAAATTGCATTTAAATGGTTTTTCTTCCGAATGAACTCGTTTGTGTCTCATCAAATAGCCGTTAGTGTATGTTTCGTAGTCACACTTATCGCATTTGTAATTACGTTTACCCGAATGTCTAGACAAGTGTATTGTTAAGGTGCCCGCATGTTTAGTGCTGAAATTGCACGAATTGCATTTAAATGGTTTATCGTCAGAATGAATTAATTTGTGTTTCTTGAAAATGTATTCGTAACATGTTTTAAAATCGCACTTGTCGCAGCTGAAATTAGGTTCATCCGAATGGGTACTCATATGTACTCTAAAGTGACTACAGTGTTTCGTGCTGAAATCACACAAAATGACATTTGTACGGTTTTCTTCAGAATGGACTCTTTCATGAAGACTCAAATTTTTTTTGTAGCAAGTTTTAAAGTCGCACTTGCCGTAGCTGAAATTACGTTTCACCAGAATGTTTGTTCATGTGGAGTTTTAAGTAACTGTAATATTTGGCAGTGAAATCGCAGAAATCACATTTAAAACGTTTTTCTTCTGAATGAACCCGTTTGTGTTGCTTCATGCTTTTTTTGGAGTATGCTTTATAGTGAGTTATGTAGTTGCCCCGATTGCGGTGAGTGAAAATATGATCAGTTAAATTTTGTTTGTTGTTGGTGCCGTAATTACACTGATAACAATAAAGAATATTTACCGGAATGCATTCTTCGATACACGAAGGTATGTCAGTCTTGAATACAATTTCCTCGGTCTTAATTGCGTCTTCAACAAACTCCTCTTTAATGTTTTCGGTGAACGAAGTGTGGGTGTAACTGGAACAGGTGTTCATTCTGTATCGACGATTGATTTGTAACTTCAATCTCCAACTTGCAGTTGTTACAAGCGGCTAAGTTTTCAGTCTACAATGAAATTGAATTGTGTAAATAATCCAATGTTATCTCATACTTACATTTTCCGGAGGCACCTGCAACTTTCCTTCGTACTTTAGACTTAATTCGGGTTCTTGCTTAATTCTCCAATACCACAATTACCCGCGAATTCGGTCATGTTTTATAAATTATAAACTGAGATTGGACGTAAAATTTATATTTTATAGGTGTCGCAATAAGCGGAAGATTAGACACAGAGCGGGAAGTGTTTGTTGTGCCTACATTTTCTATTAGACATCTGCATGTGACGTCATGCTTTGATGGTCATTTAGTTTGGTGTACAAACAAACAAACCAATGGGTTGCTATGAGCAACAAAATTTGAAGTCGTTTACCGTTTGTATAAGATGGTATTTTGTTAAGTATGGTGGTAAGCTTTGCGCGAAAAAATGTACAACTAAATTAAATTAAATACCTATTTAAATGTAATGATATATATTTGCTCATTTGATTATTAGACATTATTTATCTGTACACACATAAATCGCACTCAGTATTAGGAACTTGCATATGAGAAAATGTAGTAAACAGAGGTTATGTATTATTGTTGTTTGTACACCAAACTGAAATAATGGCGTGATGCAGATGCCTAATTGGGCAAAATGTGACAGAGAAAAGTAGACTATGATTAAAAAGTGTCATTTTTGATTATTCAATTCAATTTATTTGTCAATTATATTGACAAATAATTCGGTACAATTCTTCAAATACAAAATAAACCGAAAAAACAAAGAAACACTTTCTTTGACCTTTTTTCCTTCATTCTATCCTAATTATTTCTCTTTGTCTTTCTTCTATCCATTTTCTTTTTTTCCCCACCTTCCTCATCCATTCACCCTCCTCCCTTTCACTCCTAATAACAGTCTTTCCTCGGCTCTGATTTCACTACAATGCTCTATATTTTTCCATCCTTTGCTACACATTCTCCAACTCTTATCTTCGTCCTTCCAGTAGTACTGGTCCTCATTTTCCTGGTTTCCTACTCAGCCAACACATTTGTGATATCTACAGGCATGTGATGTGTTGTTTAGAATACAAAAATTAATTGCGGATTCAATATCCATGAAACGTATTAGCTGCAACATATCACTTGTTACAAGAAATGTGTACATATAAACGATACATTGGATCAACATTAACATAAATATTCTATTCTTAAATGTTATTTTAATATATCAGTTATATAACAGTTTTGTAACTGTTACAAAACATGTATAGTTTTTATTCCTTGACATACTACTTAAAGTGAATTATTAATAAAGTATAATAATGCTACTGTGATGTAACAGCTTCGTTACGGATACGAATCACTTGATATTTTAGGGTGAAACAATTTTATTTAAAAAGTTTCCTTGGAACTATCACCTTGTGTTTAAATAAATTTTTTATTTAAAAATATTAATAAAAGGACTACGATATCACAGTTACATTTAATGTTTAAAGGTGTTAAACATCAACCTGTTGGGATCAAATAATCATTAAAATTTTTGGAAGCCACTTCAAAGTAACTTTTTTGCTCATTGTTGACATAATCATTGTTATAGTCTTCGACTGATACTTTGAAGTATCTGTGGTATAATTCTATTTCAAGCTGTGCTAATTGTCAACTAAAAATGTATATATACGTTTGCAAAGAGGGTAGCTTACCTAGATCAATACCGAGTAAAATTGACGCTTTTTAAAAATTGTTGCTGTTGTAGGCTCGCCGATCCATCAGATGGTGCCCGATTTGAGGTATCAAATGCCTCGCCGGTTCACCACGTGTCCGATAGCGACGATTACCAGACGCAATTGCACGGATACGATCCGAACTGTAGCTTTAACAATAGTTTTACTGTTTCCAAATTATTTAGACCTTCTTTAGAGTTAAGGTAATCGGGTCAATGAAACACTGTACCTATTTTACTCGACGTTTCAACTGGCATGTGCCCAGTTCCTGAAGCAGTAATCCTTTGAACTATTGAAAAGAACTGGACACATGCCAGTCGAAACGTCGAGTGAAATAGGTACAGTGTTTCATTGACCCGATTACCTTAACAAGGAAGGCCTAAATAATTGGGAAACTAACATACAATAAGAAATTAAGGAGTTTAATAGTCTTCTACATTCCAGAAATAAATCGCCTTCACTACGAGCTGGAGCAACTTGGGCTCGCCCATACATAAAAAATTGTATTGACAAATTTCCAACTTAACTCCGATGAATTCGAACACTCCTCACGTCTACGTCAGTTGCGGACAGTCCACATTTGGAACGCAGTCTACCAGTATTTGTTGGTCACTCAAGATTAGTCTGTATTCTATTTTGAGCAACTAACCAAACCCTATCGGTGTTTTCGTGCGAATTCCTGTAAATAACCATAAATAATTATAGATGGCGTCTAGGAAATTACTACTTTGATTAAACAACATCAATTTTTGGGCGCCCGATGTAACCTCATTTAGGGGATTTTTTTTTGGAAACTTATTAGTATAACCATTGACTAATTTATTATAGACAGTGTTGGCCACATTGTTATTTAATGTAAAGAACCGTAGAGTACGTCAGGTCTTCAATAGGAGAGTGTTCTCAGGATTTCACTAACTCACGTCTATTGCGGACGTTTTGACCGCTGTGTGCAACCTTTTTCAAAGCTCACGCCATCTTGCAATTTAAATCAAATAATTATCAAAATTATCTGCCAGAATCTTGGTTATTGTAACAGAACAGTTTTCGATACTTTGAGTAAAACCTATATTTTTGATATACTCCTTAAAATAAAGGAGTAATGAAAATTTTTCGTAAAACAAAAGAACATCAATACCTACAAACTGGGGCTCCAAATGTTTAACTAAATTTCAATAAAATCTAACTGCCGTTATTGGGTGTTACAACTTAGTATTAACACTACTCTATATTATTTGCTCTTTGTTCATCTGAATGTGTACTCAATTCTGAGACACTTGAACACCCAATAGAAATTTAAGTTGACATGCTTCCTAAAACTATTTTCTAATCAAACTAAAGAAATTCGCAGTGGAATTTTTTAATAACATTTATCTTGAAACGTTTTACCGTACCGCTATGGATTTCACTGGTTGCAGGGATAGGAACCACTTCCCTCTCTGTGTCTAGTGTTCCTCTTATGGCTGTAATGTAAAAATTAACCAAAAAATTAATTAAAATTTTAAATCAATCTGTATGTATATTTATTATGACTGAATACGCAAGTATTTGTGGATTAGAAGAAATTAAGCAAGAAGTAAAATTGAATCGAAACGATGATTTGGCACCACACCCGAGAATGGAGTTTCTATCGGAACATGTAAGTACAACAAAACTTTGAATTATTGACATAATTTATTTTCATTGAAGGCTCAAAGCGTCACCGAAGATTTAGTTATATCGAACAAATGCAAGGTGGAATCGAACGAACCGTATCAATTTTGCATGCAAAATGAAAGTGACCTACAATTGTTACACCGGCACTTTGTCAAAGAAGAAATTAAGGAGGAGTTTGTGGAAGACTCGATCAAGACTGAAGAGCTCCCTGTGTGTAGCGAAAAATGCATTTCGGAAGATATTTTTTCCTGTTATCAATGTAATTTCGGCACTAACGACAAAACAATTTTAACAGCACATAGTTTTGCTCACCGTTTCAAATGCAACTGGTGTGATTTCACAACTCCAGATAATTCTATGTTAACGACTCACCGACTGATTCACTTGTCCGTTGCAACTTTGCAATGTAATTTTTGTAATTATGCCTGCGTAAAAATTGACATGTTACATGAGCATATGTCTAAGCATGCCTCTGCAGAGCTTTCCAAAAATAAAGGGAAATACCAGGAGGTATCGAAAAAGGGTGATGATTTATTCGAATGTCATGATTGTCATTATAGGACAAACAGTAAAATTAACTTAAAATTACATGTGAAGACTTGCTTAAATAGCCGACGCATTAATAGTAAACTAAAGCATAAGAAATCCAAATTGATGGATCATGTACACACCAATACTATAGAGAAACTGTTCAGATGTAATTTGTGTGACTATAAAAATAAGTTCTTAAGAAATTTAAAAATGCACATGCTTAAACACTCTGTGAAGCATCGCTTTTGCTGTGGCAAGTGCGACTTCAAAACGAACATTAAAAGCAGACTAACGACTCATAAAAAAGTTCATTCTGAAGAAAAAACTTTTAAGTGTAGTTTGTGTGATTTCAGCAGTAAATACTCGGGTAGCTTAAAAAAACACTTGAATAGGCATTTGGGTGAACGTAATTTTAAATGCGACAAGTGCGCCTACAAAACGTATACTAAATGCAGATTGATGAATCACAAACAAATTCATTCGAATGAAAAACCATTTAAGTGCAGTTTATGTGATTTCAGCTGCAAACACTCGCATTTCTTAAAAGAACACTTGAATAAACATTCGGGTGATTATAAATTTAGCTGTGGAAAGTGCGAATACAAAACGTATTGTAAAAGAATGTTGAACAGTCACAAGAGAATTCATTCTGAAGGGAGATTAGTTAAATGCAGTTTATGTGATTTCAGCAGTAAACATTTGAGCAGCTTAAAAGAACACATGAATAGACATTCGGGTGATTACAAGTTTGGCTGCGAAAAGTGCGACTACAAAACGTATAGTAACAGCAACTTGAGGAAACACAAAAGAGTTCATTCTGAAGAAAAACCATTTGAATGCATTTTGTGTAGTTTCAGCACTAAACATTCACATTATTTAAAAATACACTTGAGTAAACATTCGGGTTAAGTGCGACTACGAAACGAACTCGAAAGGCAATTTGTAAACAATTTTCCAACACAACTGTAAAAATATACTCGATGATAAAACATTCAATTTGGAATTTTATTAAATTGCAACTCGGATTTTTATTTCGATTTTAAATTGAGTTTTCTTCAATTGTAGCTTTAAATTAATATAGATACATTTTCTCCCAATGAACATTTACCTAGTTTCATACAGTATAGTGCCTAATATAAAATTTTCTGTTTTACTTGGGGTAAATGTATTGCACCGAAAGAGTTATTTTAAATAATAAAAAAATTTGTTTATTTGAATCCAATTTGTATTGGTATTAAACTTATAGTAAATATTTCTATTTAAATTAAACGTAAAGTTAAAATGATTAAAGTTTAAAATTTGTAGATAAGAAAATGAAGGAAGATTGATGAAGAATATAAGAAACGGACGAATGGAAAAACAAAACATAGAATACGTCTAAGATGAATGATAAATTAGACAACGATGCAAAGATAGAATAGAAAGTGAAGAAAATGAAATTGATGAAATGAATATGATACGAAGATATATGAAGAGTTGCATTTAATGCAAAAGAAGATAATGGAAATTGAAGAAATATGTGAAAATATGAACATATGGCAAAATAATACAAGGAGAAATAAACGTGGAAGAAATTGAGACGGAAATACAAATAAATATGGAAAAGAAATATGAAGATGAAGAAACTAAAATGCAAATAGAGATCAATACGGAAAAACAAATTGAACATGACCATGAAGAAAAACTGAAACATAACATAAGCAACTATAACAAAGATGGAAATAAAGAACGATTTGGAAATAGAAAACGACCCGAACATAGAAGGAGAAAAGGAAGTAGAGTGAATAATAGAAACTTTGAAACGCAGGAAATTAAATAAGATATGCTAAAGCAGATAGTAAATGATGAAATGGAAGACAAGGATGATACAACATTGAAATAAAGGAAGAAAGCACAATGAAGATTATAAAAATAGAAGATAATGCCGAAGAAAGCAAGAAGAAAGGAAAACTAGAAATGAAAATAAAGATGTAAAATCGAGCAAGACACGAAGAATTAATCAGGAAGAGATTTTAAAATTGAAATTGGCAATAAATACAGGACATGAGTAGGCTAGAGATTGAAAATGTTAATAAATAAGGTAGGAATTAATGAAGTTAGAAATAAAGAAGTTCGAGGTGGGGAGGAGGGGTTAGTAATCAAAAATTGTTTTGAAAAGTAGATTAGTAATGAAGAGTTGTATAGATCGGGAGGAGGGATGTTGATTATAAAGGTGAATCCTGAGAAGTAGTTATAAAAATTACTTAAGAAGGTTTAGTTATGAAATATATTATTTTAAATACGATGAGTTACATTGTATTTTGAATAAGGTTAGTTATAAAAAGTTATTTGGTTAAGTGAGTTTGATTGGGAATAAATTAGTTGACTAGATAGTTATAAAAGATTTATTCTAAAGAACAGGATTTTGAAAAGTTTATTAAAATAATATTTTGAAGAAAAAGGAAGAGAAATCAATAGGGTCCAAAGGTATATTAAGTAGAGAGAAGATAGAAATGGAAAACGAAGGAGAAGTTAATGGGAATCAAGATTAATTCAAAGAATAAATTTAAGAAAAGAAAACTGTGATTTTGAAAAACAAGAAAAAATTGAAATATATTTGAGAAGATATGAAGTGAAGATAAACAGAAGAATGAAGATTAAAAAAAAAAGAATTAAACTAACTTGATAAATATTGATAATAAAAGTTCTTGGTTAATTTATAGATATTGCTTTCGTATAGTTAGATTCCTTGAGTAAAAACTGGAGTATTTTTTTATTATTGAAATTAAAGAAAAGTAAAGATTCCCTGAAAGCGTTATTTTAAATAATAAAAAAAATTTATTTGTTTATTTGAATCAAATTTATATTGGTATTAAATGTTTTTATTGAAGTGGAACATGAAGTTAAGATGATTAAAGTTTAAGATTTCTAAAAAACCAATCTACATTTAATTTAAGAAAAAAATTTGAATTACATTTGCATAAATAAACCTTCTTTGAAATAAAAAAATCAAAGAAACAGCAACTCACCTTGCGAAAGACCTGCTAATGTTTGAAATACTTTTATTATATAATTCAGAATCCATCAGAGTCGCGGTTCCATTATTTATATTAGAAGCTTTAGAAACAAGAGTTCATTTTACCCGTATCTTTGTAACGATTTATATTATTTATTTATTTTTATGGTACATTTTAGTTTTGTATTGTGACGTAAGTGTTATGTATGGTGCCCCAGAAGATTAGTATAAACCTGTATAGTGTGATGACAAAACCGTGTGCAATTGTGGATTGGTTCGCCTTCGCTTCAAGGATTTGAAAAACCCCTAAAACCTAAATCGGAAGCTTATATCTTAATAATTCAATGAAGAATGGCTCAGGGTTCTATTTATTCACACTTCATAGTTAGAATAGTGCTGAAGATTGTTGTTTTGATATTATTCCTGCAAAATATGAGTGGTATTGGAATTAATTTAAGCAAAATGTACTTTGGTTGGTAAGGGTCAATGACATCTGGGGAAATCTTTTAAACACATTTAAACTATTTGTGTAATTTTAATTAAAGATTAACGCTAAACGCTACCAAGCGCGGATCGGATTTCAGAGGGTGTTTCAATGAAATCCAAAGTAGTGACACACAGGACAAAAATTACTATTTTCAGCAAATATTTTATTTAACAATTCTGCGTGATTTAGCGTCAACAAATCTTTCGACTATTTTATTTAGTTCTAATCAATGTCTTTATGGGACGTTAACAAGGTAAGCCCAACTAATCTACTTTCACTCTTTGTACTACGCAAATAGGTCTTTAAACGACGTAAAGTGGAGAAAGACCTTTCACTTGTGATAGTTGTAACAGGAAGGGTGGCAAGAATTTTAAGAAGGGCTTTTACATTAGGAAATGACTTGTCATCGCAAGCAATGTAAGCATCAATTGCATTAACTAATTTTTGTCGTTCCTCATTCTGCCACAATTCGCACCAAATTGCAATTTCACTTATAACAACTAGTGGTTGATCAACCAAATCGTCCTCATAAAAATTTAACAAATTATTAAACACGTCAACATCGTCGATTGTCCCTGTATACGCTGGCATTATCTCAACTGTTTGATTATGACTTAAAAAGCGATCTTGTAACTGGGTAACAACATGGTCTAGAAAAGTATTATAAACCGATCTTCTGTAGTAAACCTCGGCGATTTCTTCGGGTTCATTATTACAAGAGGTTTGCTTACCAATAATTCTAGGTTTTTCAATTATAACCCCGGCATGCTCAGCCAGCGACTTAGCCTTACTAAACATTGAGGAGAACGTTGCTTCTGACCTTTCCCTCTTATCTAGAGAAAACTTATAATTCTTTTAACCATGAAAACACAAGTCACAAGATCGCAATCGACTGCTTGTGACGGTTGTCGATAGGATGTCTTCGGCTACCACAATTGCAACTAAAAAACTTGAACTAGAAGCCACTTTTAAAAGTTGCTGTGCCTTCTTAGCTGTGTCACGGTTATTATCCGATTCTAACTCATCCAAACATTGTACGATGTACGGAAATAACTGACAGAATCTGATTACTGAATCATGCCGTTCGACAAATCGTGTTTCACAGAATTTAATTAACCTCTCTCTTTTCTGATTATTACTTTCTGGGGTCAAAGAAGATTTGATAGTTTCTGTCAGTTTATGTTGACGTTTTGAAGACTCGGTGAAAAATTCAATAATCTCATTCATGGAACCGAGCCCATTACGAATGTCTGATACTTGACAAGAGTCACTTAAGGCAAGATTAAGAGAATGACTGCTACAATGCACAAATGTTGCTTTGGGATGAATATTTTTCATTCTTTTCTGAACGCCACTTAAATGACCCTTCATTGTACTACAACCATCATATCCTTGGCCTCGTAGAAACGACATGTCCACACCTTAACTGCACAGAAATTTGCACTATTTCCTCGCTAGCCTGCCCTCTAAGGCAACAAATCCCAAAAATCTTCTCTCATTTTATTATCATGGAAATATTATGCAACGATTGAAACTTGTTCTACACACGAAATATCCGCCGTTTCGTTCGTCATGATTGAAAAGCATTTTACAGCATTTATTCTACTAACTAGAACACTCTGTATCTCACTTCCTACAATTTCGATGATTTCATTTGAGTTTCAGCGCTAAGATAAGTAGCATTAGAAGCACAGTTTTCTAAATGATTTTGTAATAATTGATCACCCACTCTTGCTCTCATTCTTAGTTTGCTCTAAAATTTCCATCATTCTCATTCTTACTGACGTCTAGTCGGCCCCAGTCGTCTTGACCGCGAAGAGCTATGTTCTGTCTGTCACAAAATATGATGGTGTCAACAATAGAAACAAGACGTAGCATTTTTTTCTTCCTTAATTCTAACGCAGCACTATTTACTTGTAAGTCAATCTGCTTATTTTTATCCTTCTCCACATGCAAGAAAAATTTTGCCTTAATCTCCCTTTCCTTATGATAGTCAGTCTCTTGATGCCCTCGGAAGTATTCCTTTTTCTTTTTCCAGGTAGTCCGTACAAGCTGCCCCAAAACTTAATAAGACGCCTTGCCGAATCCACTAGAGACGTGGGCAAAAAGAGTGCAGAATTTGCAAAATGCTCCATTTTCTTCATGACTGTACAGTAACCACTTAAATTCGTCCATCCACTTTAGTTGGAATTTGAGATTCCTTTAAACACGTATTTCTGATCTATTCAAAAGCAAAACCATCTCTAATTAAGGTAATTTGTCAATTGTTTGAGTTGAGTGAGGTAATTAAGAAATTCCTACCTGGAATTCAAGGATTCTCCAGAAGATAAAAACGAATTGCAGCGCTTTGTGACTCTGGGTTGCAAAACTTTCCTATATCCCAAGTAAATGAAGAGGCAGGATCAGTCTTTTGCTTCTTCGAATCACTTTCAGTTGTTGAAGAATTGTTGCCACTTTCACCACTATTTTGAGCGTCCAGATTTTCTGCAGTTTTTGCAAAGCACGTTTACGAGAACCAGAACTCACGTTATCTTGATTTTCATTATTTCAATAATCGATTTTTCTTCTGTTGACTACAGACTCAGACAATCATCAACAGATGGTTTTGTTATTATTCGTTATTCGATACGTGTTTAATGCACAAATTTTTGGACGGCAGTTCTAACCATAGAAAAAAAGTTTATCCCGTCTATCCCTGATTTTGTCGAATCAAATATTTCGGGGGGTGTTTGAACAGCCATACACCCCCCCTGGCTACGCGTTTGAACGCTACCCGTTAGCAACAAAAAGAACGTAAAAGACAGAAATGTCGGCCTTCGTCTCGGAAATCTAAATTGATATTTATTTTCAACCAAAAATTTGCAAAATGCGAGCCAAATACGACTTTCGTCGCAACGTATTAATCGCGACATACGTTTTCTAGATTTATATTCCGTGCAACATATTGCTCACGACACACGATTTCCTCGGTTTATAAAATTAAACCGTAACAAACTTACGTATCAAAAGAGAGAGGGCTTTTGTTTGTAACGGGCCACCTTCCTCTTGAATTGAATCCTCTTCCACAGAGTCACATTTTTAAATTAATAATATGTAAAATTCCCAATGTTACGCCCATGCTCGCGTTACATCTGACGTCACATTTGATGTGCGCATGATTTAATTAAGAAATGAAGTGCTTGTATTTTAACATAATAAGTTAGGTTAATAATGTGTTGTAAAATAAGATATATTTGTTATAATACAAAAGTGTAATCATTATGTGTAGGTATCTCTTTAATAATAAACACGACAATTAACATAGGCACTGGTGTCTTTGTTGTAGTTTCTTTGTGAACGGTACTATTTTCAATTTTGTTTTCTTTGGGAACTTCTAACATAACCTTCTTTTTCTACAACTGTTTCAGCTTTGAACACGACATCACAACTCAAGATTACCTTGTTCTTTTCTTTCAATAAAATTCGGTAACCATCTTTCTCACCTTCATAGCCAACAAACAGTCCTCTGCGATGCTCTTTTTGTCAAATTTCTTCCTCTTCTGTTTTGGGACATGGACAAAGTATTCCGTGCCAAATACTTTCAAATGACTTCCCACATCCAGTTCTTTGTTGAGCCATAGTTCCAAAGGAGTTTTGTTTTCAACCCGTGTTGGTTCTGTCCTATTAAGTGTATAGACAGCTGCGAAAAGGTCAAGATTGTGAAAAAAAAATGGCGGACAAAACTTTTGCGAAATACAGTACAAAGTCAAATGTAAAATATAATTTTGTATGAACAAGGATAATTTTGTAATATTTACATAAAAATTAGTTTTCATCATCAGTCGAATTCTCTGTAGGAAAATCTGAAGAATCAGGCAACGAAATAGAAGATAAGCTTCGGACTCATAAAGTGTTGGTGATTTAATTTAATTAGATAATATGAATTTGTGATTTATTAAATTCAAATGTAAACTATACACAAAGTGGCACCTAGTGACAGCTGATTTTTAGTTTAATAACTTGGTTACATAAGATTATAATCTTTATTTTAAAACTTGTTTCGTTATGGAACACTGCGGAGCAATTAACTGTTTCACTATTTTTATTAAATGTAAAAAGCATAAGAACAGGCCATTCAAAATGCAACTCTATGTTGTTCAAATGGGGTGCGATTTCTAACCTAAAATTGTGACTGTGGGTTTCCAAACATTCATAATTTAACAGATGAAGCAATATTATCGGTTACGAATCTGAAAGACATCTGAAGTTTAGAAATATTCTTGTCGTGATTATCTGTTTTCCATTATTTTTAACCTACTATTTTTTTCGTCATTGTCGTGACTGGCGCTTGGACCGGTCCATTATATGTCGTCATGCAATGGCTGTGCTGTTATATTTTATGTTCTTATTTACCTTCTATAATGTTTACACACTTAATTAATATTAATACATATGAATACTAGGGTGGGTAAGGGTTGGCATGTTTAAGTTTTAGTGGTTATCCTAAACCTTGAAGTAAATGCTTTGCCAGAACAGACCAATCCACTGTTGCACACGGTTTCGTCACCACACTATACAGGTTTATACTGATATTCTGGGCCACCATACATAACACTTACCTCACAATACAATATTTGTATATTGTACCATTTCTATAAATTTTTTCTACTTTAGACATTGTTTAGGTATTAATTTGTACCTACATGCGAGTAGAAAGTCCGCATAAATTGGATAAATCGATAAATAATTATCTGTGAGAAAATTGCAAAAACACGCACGTCAACTTTTAATTTTATTTCAACGTTCTTTTCTTTAAATTTTGGTTATACAAGGTGGTTCATAAAAAGCAACGTAGTAGTTGAAATTTTTTCTATGTAACATCCCATATTTTTTTATTTATATTTTGGAAGAGAATTTTATACTGAAAGTGAGACTGAGACAGCATATTCTTCTGTAATGTTTCATGATAAGTGAGGAAGACTCCAGTCGCCCAATGTCAGCAGTCATATGCGTTTGTAAGATATTGTCTAAAATGTAACTTATTTTTTTGAAGTCATTAATTTTGCTACCCGGACGATAATAAATGAAACTAATTCTAATATGCGACCGCACTTGCGATTTTTTCCGCTACAGATTTTAACACCGCAACAAGCTACAAAATAGCTCACGGATTAAAACCGCGCTACGATTTGTAAACACAGAAGTTGGTCGACATGCACGCACTTACGGTTAACCGCATGCGGTTTTTCTTGACTATTCTACAGGGTGGTGTTTTAGAAAACGAGTCATAGGGATTTAGCATTGTGAACGGTTTTTTTATTCCTGCTCGCCGTTTGAAGTGACAAAAATGGTTTTGGTATCAAAAACGCAGCTAAAATTATTGTTCATAGCGCTCGCTATCAGAAATCAACTGAATTAGTAATTTTTGATGTTTATTTATTGTAACCTTCCTATTTATTTTAGTTCTAATATCATTCGAAGCTGTTCGTTGGAAATAAAACTTTTATTTGCTTATTATTGACTTTCCTTTCAGCCTTATTGTCAAAACGATTGTTTAGGCAACCCAATACCATTTTTCTTTCATTAATATCATATGCAGTAATTTTAACGTGTTATGTGGCAATTGTGACATTACGACAGATAATTTATCATTTATTTTAGATACTGTAAAAAACAATGTGTGAATTCATAATTACCTATTAGAAATGTATCTTGTGTTCTCTTTTAATTTATTTATATTATTATACTTATTTTCTAGTTTGGGTAACTACCCGTTTGAAATAAATGCTTATTATTATTATTATTATTATTATTATCAAAACTTACTTTTATTTTTATTGAAAATTTTTTGAAAACAACGTGAAATTCAGGTAACTCTTAATAGTATCAGTTATACGGACTAATTTTAGGTTCATTTTGATACCAATACCATTAACCTATAACCCGTTTTCATAAGCACCACCCTGTATAGTATCCAGCAGTCCGTCGAGCAGAGCTGTGTGTTTGCAAGTTGCAACATTTCGTCAACGGGCACGGAGTCAATATCTAATGAGCTAGACTATAAAAATCTATCTCAAAAAATAATAGTGGAAGTGCAAAAGAGACCAACTTTATATGACTGGTCAAATTTATCAGAGGGCAAGAAAAAAAAGAAAGGTTTGTTTCTGCTTTAAGTATTTATTTATTATTATAGTATAGATATAGTGATTTAGCATAGCATTTTATTTAATTTTATTTAGCTGGTTACTTACCTCTTATTATTTCAAAAAGATAAAAAATATTCTCTTTCTTATCTATTTTGTTTATTTTTTTGATAAACTTTTTCATATTGCCAGTTCAGTGCTTCAGTAGGAAATGAAAATAATCGGCAAATAAACTTCCATAACGTTCCTGCTGGAACGTGCGCGGGTTGCAGGGATATGATCCAGCTCTGAAACTTGAGAATATTCGTTGAGTTGTTTTTGCCATCATGTTTTCTTACGAAGTTGTGTAATATGCAACAAACTTTAATAATATGATCGCAAAATCCTAATTTTACATCTAATGCTCTATGCAAAATATGCCATTTATTTGTTAAAATTCCAAATGCATATTCCAAAGTTCTTCCGGCATAGGATAATCTATAGTTATAAACTCTTTCTTTTATGGATAAATTTCTATTTGGATTAAATGTTCTGTAAGTGGTAAACCCTCATCGCCTACGAAAACAAATGGCAGTGGGCCGCTTTCCTCGTAATTAGGTATAGTAGCAGGTTCGGGTAAAAACAACTCTTTGTCAAAAAATCTTTTGCCGAAATTCGAGTTTTTGAATCACTACTAGATCCATATGCTTCAACATCAATAGCAGTAAAGCAATATAGTCAGCATCAGCAACTGCTAATAATATTAAAGAATAAAACTTTTTATAATTGAATGCTTCCGAGCCAGTATTCTCTGACCTTTTTATTCGTACATGTTTTCCGTCTATGGAACAAATGCAATTCGAAAAATATGTTCTTTCAAAAAAATATATCGGCTATATTTTTCCAATCGTCTTCTGTTTTTTCCAGTATATACGAGGGTGGTCTGAGAAGTTTACGACCTAACATAGCTACAACAATTTTTTTCTTAAAATGTATTTTAATTTTTCTACATAGTCTCCTTGTGACTCTATACACTTCTCCCAGCGATGCTCCCACCTCTTTAATCCACCCAAATAGTACACAGCGTTCTTCTCTGCAAAATAATTGTTCACGAAGGTGATTGCCTCCTCATTTGACAAAAATCTTTGTTCTCCGAGCGCAGTTTTTAGTTGAGGGAACAGAAAGAAGTCGCTTGAAGCTAGATCTGGTGAATAAGGTGCATGGTCAAGCAGTTCAAACCGTAATTTATGGATTTTCGCTATAGCAACTGTTGAGGTGTGAAACGAGGCGTTGTCTTGGCGAAACACGATTTTCTTTTTCTGCAAATGTGGCCGTTTATCCACAATTTCTGCCTTCAGCTTGTCAAGTAATGATGCGTAGTATGCTCCTGTAATGGTTTTCCCTTTTTGAAGATAATCGATTCGGATAACTCTATGACTATCCCAAAAAACAGTCGCCATCACTTTCTCAGCCTAAAAAGAGATTTTGCTTTTTTTGGAGCCGGTTCCCCCTTTGCAGTCCACTGTTTTGACTGTATTTTTGTTTCAGGCGTATAGTGGTGTATCCAAGTTTCATCTACAGTAATTAATCGGCGCTAAAACCAACGCGCGGACAGCTTTCTCATGCCTAGATCTTGATTTAATATGTGAGAAACACGTTCTTTGGACATGTTCATTGCCTCTGCTATCTCTCTCACTTTAATTCGGTGGTCGTCTAACACCATTTGGTGAACTTTAGCGATGTTATCGTCAGTAGTTCCAAACGTTAATCATCTCCCAAGCTCTTACGGCCACGTTTAAATTCAGCTGCCCAAAATTTCACAGTGGTAAATGACGGTGAAGAGTCCCCGTACACAGAGTCTAACTTATCTTTAATTTGCGTAGGCGCGTATTCCCTTTCAAAAACAAATATTTTATGACAGCTCGATACTCAATTTTCTCCTTTTTCACAAAAATACTCAAACGACTATCAAATAAAAACTGCAAGTCCAAAATAGCTGAAACTTTGATGTGTTGCTGTCAAAGATGCACTACATTCCCTGACTTTTATTGACGAGTGCTGCCATCTTCACGTTGAGGTCGGAAACTTTTCAGACCGCCCTCGTACGTAAACTGCAAACATGTCAAAAAACACTTGCATCTATGTTGAATTATTTCACTCAGTGTTGTCTTGGCAATCAAATATTCAAAATATAGCGACTTAATACTGTTTCCACTTGCAAAATCTCTAAAAAAAATCACTTATAATAAATATTTTATTTCTGTTATAGGTGCTTTAATACAAAAAAAAATTGAAGAACATGCGAGATAGTTTTACAAAAGAATTAACTATGCAACGTGGAAAATCTAGTCAACCCTCTTTAAAAAAAATTTGTACATTTTGATTGTCTGTTGTTTTTGTTGCCATCATTACAAAAACCGAAGACTACCAGTAACAAACCAGCTTCACAAGATGGTGCTAGTACTGATATAACAGAAAATCTCCCTCCAAGAGACACCAATAGAACACAGTCCCGTAAAAATGCTTCCCAAAGTCAAAATAAAAATGACGATAATGAACAAAAACTAATAGAAAGCCAAATCTGCCTATGTTCACTCCAAAACCATTTCCACAATCATCATACCATATATATTCCCTACCGCCATCTCCCACCATGCCGACACCGTCATCACCAGCATCTGTTACATCTTCAGTAACCAAGGAGCCACCATATCATCTCTCACGAAATATTATCGACTGGAAAACAGTGCTATGCACAATTTCATCAGCAGCCTGCAAAAGAAAGAGTCTATTTTCCACCATGAATGCCTCTCAATCTTCAAAATCGACCATACACTACCGTCAAGAAGTTAGTCAAGCAGAAGTATTACAATCAGAAATATTGATCGTTAAATGAAACACAAAGACGTTTGTTTTACCCACCATTTCAATGGAACACACTATATTTATACTAAGTTTTAAAACAAGTGTTTACCGCAGAACTATACATCGCCCAGATAAGCAACAATAAAATTGCGTGTTGGCGTAAATTTAATTAATTTATCTCATCAAGTTAACCGTATAGTGATGATTATAGGAATAGGGATCACATGGGATGTGTATTAACTGGTTCACTAATTTTTTCTTTATTAAAGTAATTCTTTCACTGATTTCACTTTGTCGTTGAATATAGAAGTCTACGAATGAACGTATAAATTCCAACACTAACGTTGTACCAATGCCCAGAGTATGTGCCCGTCTATCGCGGACTTTCGGAAAAACCCTAAGCAAGTTCAAAATAAAAATGACTATAACATAACCGCGAATATAACTAAAACGGATCATTGCGTTTTAGGTAAAAATAGTTCAAACAAAATCTATAGACAAAAGAATTTTCAACAACTTAAATCACGTGAATGATATATCTAATAACAACTTCTATTTGAAACAAAAATGTGTAAAATAAATATTTTAAAAATTCGATAAATTGTGTAGGTTAACGGCTCTTTTGTGTAAATAGAATAAGCCCAAAATCTAATCAGATCTGCTGAATTATAAATAAGGTCCATGTTCAAAGTTTCATAAAAATCGGACGGGTGGTTTTCTTGATATCCGGCTGTGGGTCATAAAATTTTGTTTGCTTCATTATACGTACTAACTCTAATTCGTAGGAAGTGAAAAAAAATGAGTGTTAAAATTTTCGGTTTGGAAACTTTCTTGTAAACGCAAAAAACTAAACAACTGTGAATTTAATTATTTATGAATTATTACTACAATTATTCGTTACAAAAAATAATATACCTAACTTTTTCGAGAAGAAATTTGCATTATCTTCTCGAACCCGGTAGGTAAAGTAAATTTACATAATTTTCCTTTACATTTGATTCGTTTACGGTTCACACAACTAGGTTTGAAAATAGTTTTCTACTTATCACAGCTGAAAAGTTACCGAACGGAATGTTTCTTCATGTGCACTTTTAAGTATTTTTTAAGTTTAGTACAGAAATCGCACAAATTGCATTTAAAAGATTTTTCTTTAGTGTACTCTTAGGTGGTACACCATGCGTAATTGGGACTTAGTTTTGTAGTCGCACTGATGACATCTGAAAGCTTCTTCACCCAAATGTTTCATCGAGTGCACTTTTAAATTTCCTGAGTATTTAGTGCAGTATTCACACACACTGCATTTAAAAGGTTTTTCTTTGGAGTGTACACTTACGTGTGTCATCAATTTGCCTTTAATATTAGTTTCGTAGTCGCACTTGTCACACCTGAAAAGTTGTATACCACAATGTTTCATCAAGTGTACTTTTAAGGCACTTAAATGTTTACTGCAGTAATCACACACACTGCATTTAAAATATTTTTGTTTGGAGTGTACTCTAATGTGCCTCACCAAATTGCCTTTAACATTAGTTTTGTAGTCGCACTCGTCACATCTGAATGCTTCTTTACCCAAATGTTTCAGCATGTGCACTTTTAAATTTCCTGGGTATTTACTGCAGTAATCACATACAATGCATTTAAAAGGTTTTTCTTTGGAGTGTACTATTATGTGTCTCACCAAATTGCGTTTAATATTAGATTTGTAGTTGCACTTGTCACACCTGAAAAGTTGTTCACCAGAATGTTTTATCATGTGTAGTTTTAAGTTTCTTGAAGATTTACAGAAGTAATCACACAAATTGCAGTTAAATAGTTTATTCTTTGAATCAAATTTGAATAGATTCCTATTAATAGCAGAAATTGTATGTGATAATGTACAAGATTGAACAGAGTGCGTAGACAAATGATCATCTAGAGATCGGCTTCCTATACAACTATAATTACATAAATCACATTGTAAAGATCTGTGCGTTAGTTCGTGATTCATTAATGAGTTGTTATCAGGAGTTGTGTATCTGCATTGATTACATTTAAAACGATGGGCGAAAATGTGATCGGTCAAATTTTTTTTATCGTTAATGCCATAATTACATTGGTAACAATAAAAAATTCTTACTGAAGCACTTTCTTTAATACACAAAGGAATATCTGTGTTAAATATAACACAACTTTCGTCAACAATTTCCAGACTATCAATTTCGAATTTGGCAAGTTCTTCTTTAATTTCTTTATTGAAAGACGAGATATTATGCAGATGCAATTCATTATATAATAATTGATGTACATCATTGACTTCCTTCTTGCATTTATTACATGCTACTGGGTTGTCGGTGATGCTTATATCCTTCAATTAATTCGAATCAAATGAATGAACCAACATCGTATTAAAGTTATACTTACTTCTTCCAAAGAAAACTTCTTAATATTATTGTGTGATTGAAATTCGGGATCTTGCTTTATTTCACTTGAACAAATTCTGCATGTAATGTCGGACATCGTTTATAGTTTAAAGAAGCACAACCACGAGCAAAAACACAATACACAATTACATAGATGCAGACGCCATTATTTTGATATGATCAGTGGCGGAACATACGGTGCTGACTATTAAAATAATAACGTAGAAAATCTGGTCAACCCTTTTAAAATAAAAAGTACATTTTGATTCTCTGTTGTTTTTGCTCCCATCATTACAACAACGGAAGACTACCAGTAAAATAACAGCTTCACAAGATGGTCCTAGTACTGATATAACAGAAAATCTTCCTCCAAGAGACACCAATAGAACTCAGTCCGTAAAAAGACGTACTAAAGTCAAAATGAAATTGACGATTATAAACAAAAACTAATAAAATTCTTAACTTCCAAAGAAAAATGCGTGTGAATATGTCGAACACATAAGACGCAAACTGAACAATTAACAAAAACATTTTTCCAAGATAGAGATTATGAGTATTTTGCAGAAAGCCAAATCAGTCTATACACATGCACCACTATACTTTCAAGCAAGAAGGTCATACGTGCCATTCACTCCAAAACCATCTCCACAATCACCATATCATATATATTCCCCACCGCCATCTCCCACCATGCCGATACCGTCACCACCAGCATCTGTTACATCTTCAATAACCAAGAAGCAACCATATCATCTCTCAAGAAATATTGTCGACTGGAAAATAGAGTTATGCACAATTTCATCAACAGCCTGCAAAAGAAGCAGTCTATTTTCAACTGAATGCTTCTCAATCTTTAAAATCGACCATACCAAAAGTATTACAATCAGAAATAAATGATTACGAATCTACAGCTGCCGATTATCTATCGCAATTTCAAGAACAATAATTACTATAATTTTTGCACAATAATTTTTACTATTTTATTATCTTATCTTAAAGTAGCTGACAGGCGCTCTTTCGGTCAAATACATTTGCGAAATTTTGTATTCTTAAACGTAATACATGGACGTACTATTTGGAAAACATTGTCGGAGGTCGTTACGGTTTATTTGTAAACAAATAAAATCAATATATAGCAGTACTAGATGACCCCCCGGCAGCTCGTCTTAGTCGGAAGTGGTTGTGGGTGGATTAAAAATCGTTCACAAAAAAGGCCTCGACACTGCTTAAAAATCTATAAGGCGCCACCTAGGATTATGTAAAAGAAATATCTAGAGCCCGTAGGTACTTATAGATACATAAATAGACCGTACGTGCATAGAAATATTTATATTGTGTTAGCGACTAGAATTCAATTTACATATACAATGAATTTCTTTATAAGTATACATAAATGTATACTTTTAAAAGAAACGAGTCAATGCATTGGCATAGCCTACCACTATAATAACCTCAAAACAAAAACAATTGACGTGACGTGTCAAATTGGAAAATTTTAGTATTCTTTGGCATCAGCTTAAGTAAAGTCCTTTGTAAAATAACTACCTTATTTCTTGAAAAATGTATACAACGCAAGAAAAAATTGAAATGGTTTTGTGGCATCAAGAAATAGTAGTTTAAGAAATTTGCGGGATTTATTTTCGATAAAATTTTCGGACAGAAAACTATTTTTAAATTTTAAATCTAAAGTCTGCCTTGCTAGGTCTCACATAAAGAAAAAAAATATGAGAAATGTAGTAACCGATGAGATGGAATTGAACATTTTATGCCTTGTTAAAGGAAACCCTACATCATATTTGCGGAAAGTTAGTAGGTATTTTGGTGTATCCAAGTGTTCAGTATTTAGAACTTCAAAGCATCAAATATTCAACCATCAGCAGTATTCGATGTGGATAAAGAAAAGCGCGTAAATTTCAGCGAAATACTGTTCAATTTATTAGAACGAAATTAAGAAATTTTATTATCATTATTATCACAGACGAGGCGACATTTACATTAAACAGGGAAGCAAATTCGCAAAATTTCCGGTGAGTTTTTACATTTGGTAAAAAATGATGGTTTAATTTCTAAAGTTTAATATTAGGTATTGGTCCCGTACAAATCAGCACGTTCAAAATACTACAAGAACCCAATATAACAATAAAGTTAATGTGTGAATCATTTCATTGTTTAAATTGAAATGCATAAAAAAGTAACTTAGCTCGTGTAACCAGAAGTCTTCAGTGTTCGACAGTCAATCGGTAGAGATAACTCTCGTATCCAAATCTAGTATTTGAGTATCCAACGAAGAAAAGGAACAGCCAACATGGACTCCAATGATAACAGTTGCTGGGCGGCACAAAGGATTAGATAAACGACTTACCATGAGTGGTGGCCTTGAACCGACGATGGCTTCCAGGGAAGTTGATTATCCATTTAATTATAGTTTGGTAAGTTCTTAATTTCCAAGTATCCCCTTTGATTGGTTATAATTTTTAGAGTATAACCTTCGCTAAACAGCCATTGACCAATTACAACAAAAGACCCAAAACGCCAAAACGAACAAAAGGTGCACTGGAACCGATATCGAAGATTTATTCCCTAATTAGAATGGGACGATTTTACATCAATCGCTATTACAAAGCGCATGTCCAATTGTTCAACTTTTAGACAGCATTTTCCAAGTACACCCTTTCACAACGAAGATTCAATAGGAAAAGAACGTATAATCTTTGCAAGAAAACTAGGTGTAACTTTTGCAGATACACGGGTACAAATTCGGAACCGACAACTCCAAACAGGTAAGATCCCCCAAACTACCCAATATAAGAATGCATATTCAGACGCATTAGTGTGCACACGGCCGCCTGTATGGAGAAAATTGCTCAATAAATCAATTATTTTTGAAATAATCCCGTCACAAGGTGCCTATTGACATCCGATAGTAATTTAAACATTTTTCAGGATGTTCTCGTAAATATTTTGTACAGAAAAAACCTTTCTGATATATTTCTTTAGTGAGTGGATGTATCCAGTATTTGCGAAATTTCTGTTGACGTCTTCTTTTTCTATTCCTTAGTAATAGGGCAACAAGACATACTGTTCTCTTGAAGTCCATCTTCAAACTGTGAAATTTTCACGCGGTTTTTGCGATTTCTAAACGTAGTATGTGTTCCTGTTCGTTGAGCGGTTAAAAACTGTAGTGCGGCCTTAGCCGAGTAAAGTATTTGTTATTTACAGCAACTAAAACTCCTCCACCTCCTTTAGCAACTTCAAAAGGTCCATCTCTTCTATAAATATTCATGTTATGAAATCCTAGTTCCGAATTATATATTTCCGGCGTAAGGTATGTTTCAGTTAATATTATACTATTAACTTCATTTGGAATAGTTAAAGTTTTAAGAATATTTAGCTTAGTTCGCAGACCTCTTACGTTTTGGTAAACAATTTTGTACACTTCACTCACACAATAACAATGTTCTTGTCTATAATGTCTAACAAAAAATATAGGGTATGTTTTTTTTTTAAAAGTGACCACTGTGTCCCCAGTCTTCCCTGGTCAATAAAAAAAATGCAGCGTACACGGTTCATGAATAAATTGTAATTTTTTAGTTATAATATGGAACATTTCATTAGCTTTTTTCGAACAGTTAGACGACTTCAAACTCTCACTATGTAAAATTAGTGCAAAAAACAGCCAGTTTCTTGATGTATTTATAAAACTGCAGAAGAAGTTCACCAGCCAATTTGGCATTTATTGATCGTTAGTAGATATGAATAACTTTCAAAACAGTCGAACACCAAATAAAAAAATTATAACATTCTAAACTCAGACGTCATGCTTTTTAAAATCGATAGTCAGTAGGAACATTACTTACTTCACAGTTTACAAGATTGGGAATAATGAATGAAAGTTATGAAATGCCACGTTAATTTGTGACAAAAAGGAAAGAAAATTAATCTCCATAAACAAACGTAATCAAAAAACGTAGAAAGAAACCCAAAATAGACCAAACCAACTAATTAGTAGCAAATGAAAAACAAAACAAAGTAATTCAATTAAGTAGCAAGTAATGTTAATGTTGGTGTGAATTTGAAGAGTGGGAGCAAAGAGCATATAATGGAGGAAGAGATATAAGTTCATAGAAGTAATCATCGTAAGGTAGGATGTGTTGCCTATGCAATAAAATAGCAATTTCTTAAGCAAGAATGAATAAGATGCTTGATCGTTGAATGAAACACAAAACCGTTTGTTTTACGCACCATTTAAATGAAACACACTATATTTTCTTTAAAATTTGAAGAGATCTCAACGAGTGCTTTAAAAAACAAGCGTTTACCGCAGAACTCTATATCGCTCCGATAAGCGACAATAAAATTGCGTGTTGGCGTAAATGATAACTACATTCATTTAAATCACTAAGTTAACCGTATAGTGATGATTATGGGAATAGGGATCACATGGAATAACATGGGATGTGTATTAACTGGTTCACTAAATGTTTCCTTTATTAAAGAATTGTTTCACTGATTTCATTTTGTCGTTGAATATAAGTCAACGAATGAACGTATAAATACTAACACTAACATTGTATCAATGCCCCAGTATGTGCCCGTCTATTACGGACTTTCAAAAACAAAATAAAAATTACTTTATAAAATAACGAAATCTATAGACAATAGAATTTCCAACAACTTTCCTCTCTCAACTTTTTGTAAACTTAATGTTGGTGGAGATACTATTACAACAATTAGTGTCACGTGATTGATATATCTAATAACAACATTTGAAACAAAAATGTGCAAAAAATTCTATGTTCAAAGTTTCACAAAAATCAGACGGGTGGTTTTCTTGATATCTTGTTTGCATTCGGACGGACGGGCGGCCGGTCGCCGGACAAAATTTTGTTTGCTTTATTATACGTACTAACTCGAATTCGTTACAAAAAATAATATAACTAACTTTTTCGAGAAGAAATTTGCATTCTCTTCCCAAACTCGGTAGGTAAAGTAAATTTACATAATTTTCCTTTACATTTGATTCGTTTATGGTTCACATAACTAGGTTTGAAAATAGTTTTCTACTTATCACAGCTGAAAAGTTATCGAACGGAATGTTTCTTCATGTGCACATTTAAGTATGTTTTACGTTTAGTACAAAAATCGCACAAATTGCATTTAAAAGGTTTTTCTTTGAAGTGTATTTTTATGTGGGCCACCAAATTGCCTTTAATCTTAGTTTCGTAGTCGCACTTGTCACATCTGAAAAGTTGTTTACCAGAATGTTTCATCGTGTGTACTTTTAAGGCACGTGAATGTTTACTGCAGAAATTACACACACTGCATTTAAAAGGTTTTTCTTTGGAGTGAACTCTTAAGTGGCTCACCAAACTGTATTTAAAATTACTTTTGTAATCGCACTTGCCACACCTGAAAAGTTGATCACCTAAATGTTTCATCATGTGCACTGTTAAATTTCCTGGGAATTTACTGCAGTAATCACACACACTGCATTTAAAAGGTTTTTCTTTGAAGTGTATTTTTATGTGGGTCATCAAATTGCATTTAATATTAGTTTCGTAGTCGCACTTGTTACACCTGAACAGTTGTTTACCAGAATGTTTCAGCATGTGCACTTTTAAATTTTTTGATTGTTTAGTGCAGAAATCACACACACTGCATTTAAAAGGTTTTTCTTTAGAGTGTACTCTTAGGTGGCTGACCAAAGATGCTTTGATATTCGTTTTATAGTCGCACTCATCACATCTGAAAGCTTCTTCACCCAAATGTTTCAGCATGTGCACTTTTAAATTTTCTGGGTGTTTATTGCAGTAATCACACACACTGCATTTAAAAGGTTTTTCTTTGAAGTGTATTCTTATGTGCCTCACCAAACTGGATTTATAATTACATTTGTAATCGCACTTGTCACACCTGAAAAGTTGATCATTAGAATGTTTCAGCATGTGCACTTTTAAATTTTCTGAGTGTTTACTGCAGTAATCACACACACTGCATTTAAAAGGTTTTTCTTTGGAGTGTACTATTATGTGTCTCACCAAATTGCGTTTAATATTAGATTTGTAGTTGCACTTGTCACACCTGAAAAGTTGTTCTCCAGAATGTTTCATCATGTGTATTTTTAAGTTTCTTGAAGATTTACAGAAGTAATCACACAAATTGCAGTTAAATAGTTTATTCTTTGAATCAAATTTGAATAGATTCCTATTAATAGCAGAATTTTTGTGTGTTAATGTATAAGATTGATCCGAATGCGTAGACAAATGTTCATCTAGAGATCGACTTCCTATACAACTATAATTACATAAACCACATTGTAAAGATCTGTGAGTTAGTTCGTGATTCATTAATGAGTTGTTATCAGGAGTTGTGTAACTGCATTGATTACATTTAAAACGATGGGTGAAAATGTGATCGGTTAAATCTTTTTTATCGTTGCTGGTATAATTACATTGGTAACAATAAAAAATTCTAAACAAAGCACTTTCTTCAATACATAAAGGAATATCTGTGTTAAATATAACACAACTTTGGTCAACAATTTCCAGACTATCAATTTCGAATTCGGCAAGTTTCTCTTCAATTTCTTTATTAAAAGATGAGATATTATGCGGATGCAATTCATTATACAATAATTGATGTACATCATCGACTTCCTTCTTGCATTTGTTACATGCTACAGGGTTGTCGGTGATGCTTATATCCTTCAATTAATTCGAATTAAATGAATGAATCAACATTGTATTAAAGTTATACTTACTTCTTCCAAAAGAAATTTCTTGATATTATTGTGTGATTGAAACTCGGGATCTTGCTTTATTTCACTTGAACAAATTCTGCATGTAATGTCGGACATCGTTTATAGTTTAAAGAAGCACAACCACAAGCATAAACACGATACACAATTATACAGATGCAGACGCCATTATTTACATATGACCAGTGGCGGAACATACGGTGCTCACTTTTAGAATAATATTATATTATCCCGGTAATATTATACATAGTCGTAATTGCGAGAGGTGTCTTATGATTCATCGCATTAATCTTTCTTTAACACTAATAAATAAGAGAAATGTGTATGTTTATTTCATTTATTAGTGTAGTGTAGTGTAATATTTGATAAAAGCATATATAAGATGCCGGCTGAAAACTCTTCAACATTGCGAAACAGTTAAGCGTATCTTTAACGTAATATTTCAAATTCTTGTCAACTAAATAAAACATAGTCAGTGATAACTGGAGAATTTCGAACGGCACACAGTGGGGCCGATTCCCGAAAAGCTGTTCAAATGTCGAAAACGTAGTTCATTCTGAAAAATGGGTGTCTTGCGACATCTCGTGTAAACATTGACACGTATGAATAGTATAAACTAAGAAAAAATCCAACAGTTAACTGTAACTGTAAGCATTAAAGCTATCGCTTAGATAGCGCTTTGCACTTTAACACACACATGCATTTACAGTTAACTGTTGGCATTTTCGTAGTTCATTCTGTTCGAGATGTAGTATATAAAGTTTTTTGGGGTCACTGATTACGAATATAAGATCAAGATTGTGAAAAAAAAAACCAATTGGCGGACAAAACTTTTACGAAATACAGTACAAAGTCAAATGTAAAATATAATTTTGTATGAACAAGGATAATTTTGTAATATATACATAAAAATTAGTTTTCATCATCAGTCGAATTCTCTGTAGGAAAATCTGAAGAATCAGGCAACGAAACAGAAGAAGCTTCGGACTCATAAAGTGTTGGTGATTTAATTAATTATACAGGGTGGTCCATAAATTAGCAACGTAGTAGTTGACATTTTTTTAAAGTGACATCCCAAATGTTTTTATTTATATTTTGGAAGGCAATTTTATACTGAATGTGACACAGAATATTCTTTTGTAATGTTCCATGATAAGTAAAGAAGATTCCAGTCGCCCACTAATATAATGTCAGCAGTCATATACGTTTGTAAGATATTGTCTAAAATGTAACTTATTTTTTCGAAGTCATCAATTTTACTACCCGGAGGATAATAAATTGAACCCAAAATTATACTTTTTGAGTAATTGTGCGTAATGTATATAGTTGTTCAATTTCAGTAAGGCTTAGGTCGCACTACGGTGAAACCGCGACGGATCGCTTAATGCTTAATTCATTCCCCCCCCCCCCCCCCCCCCCCCCCCCCCCCCCCCCCCCCCCCCCCCCCCCCCCCCCCCCCCCCCCCCCCCCCCCCCCCCCCCCCCCCCCCCCCCCCCCCCCCCCCCCCCCCCCCCCCCCCCCCCCCCCCCCCCCCCCCCCCCCCCCCCCCCCCCCCCCCCCCCCCCCCCCCCTCCCCCCCCCCCCCCCCCCCCCCCCCCTTCTTCC